>OZ005662.1:71272140-71512140 GCA_963930645.1 Salticus scenicus | reverse complement strand
TGATTGGTTAGCGACTTGTTGGCGAGATTTTTGAATCGTCTCGTCTCTCTGTCAATCAGTCTGCGTGGCAGCACCCACAACAAACAGCGATAAATGCGCTGAGGATGGGTGCCCTACCCTACTTCAAGGTTGAGAGGAGCAAAAGTAGCTTTCGCTGGCATTTCACTAGAAGGGGTTTGTAAGCATTAGAGTATTGGCATGCTCCTTCTTCCTTTATTATTATTCTATGATAAAATCAACGTGTATTAGGGCTAAGCAGATTTAGACTTAGCTTTATGACATAGATACTATAATGTAAAAGATAAATGCCATCGTTAAAAAAAAAAAAATCTTGTAAATCGATGCTAAACGAATTAAACTGGCATGGAAGAAAAGGTAATAAATTTGGGGACATTTAGGTATCCCTTTAACAAATGAACTAGGGAGGATTTTAATGAATTTTCCGTTGAAGTTTATTTTGATGAAAATTTAAATTTAAATTAAAGTATTTCATTACTCGAATTCCCTTATTTTGATAAATAAAATTATACCATTTAAAAAAAAATAAAGAACACTCTTTTATTGAAAAATGAACTAATAAAGGTTTTAGAAAACTATTACATACTTTTAAATCTTTATAAAAAAAAAAAAATTAATTGTTGCCACTCGACATTATACAAATACATCCAAATCCTGTGTCACATACGATAATTTTGTATAAGTATACATTTTTTGTTTGCCCTTGGAACCTGCCCCTGATGAGAAAAGTGCCTGGAAACACTTGTATCTAGTATTGTCATTGATTATGAAGTCGTGTGCAAAATTTCAGGTCCTTTGGAAGACAAGAAGTTGCCGAAAATTGAATTGCAAAATTCCGTTACATACATTAATAGTTGCATCATATCAAGTTAATAAAAGTGTGTTAATTAAAAGCCTTGTTAAACGCTTTAATTAATTATTTAAAAATATAAAATTAAAATAATACGTCAATCTTAATACAAATATCGTTTGTGGTGAATAGTTTAGAATGTCAGTTTAGGCAAGAATTTAAAATTTACGATTGAGAGTAACACGTTACAGCTTCCTTTGACTTTTTATCTTGTCGAAACAAGATATTGGTCTGTAAAGAGATATGAGGTTTTCGTGTGGAAAGAAAATATAATGACGCCAAAGCTGCCTTTCTCCATCTCCAAGCTCGCCAAATTTTGTCGCCAAGTCAAAAATTTCGTCGTCAACTATCAACTTTTGCCGCCAAATCACAAATTTCATTGCTAAGTCGCAAGTTTTGTCACCAAAATCTCGCCAAATCATGCAATTTACTAAATTCATAACAATTAACATTGAAATTCAGCGGTGCCAAATGCTCAAATGTTAACTAATGTTAATGTTACTGTTCCAGCTTATGTGATCCAAAACAGTTTCACTTTACAATTTTTACTCATCTGACAATAAGAATTACAAAAACATAATAATACAAAACTTTCAATAATTCAATAAAAATTACAATGAAATAACTATTCAAATACTGCTGCCACTTATCTGTATTTGACTTGACCATAACAACGCCAGGCTTACCAGAGCTAGTGAGATCACAAGTGCATTTTCACGTTTCTATTACTTTTTCTTTTAAAAGAAAGATATTGAACAACAGTTATATGGATTTTAAATAAAAAATATAATTTTGATTAAGCTTGGGTGGGGAGGGGGGTGTAGCCCAATAGCCCCTTCCGGGATTCACCATTGCTGGGATTGTATATCTTTAAGGCTTTTATTTGTTGAATGATTATAAGCTTGAATTTTAAAAAATTGAAACCTTTACAAACCAATAAATTTAGCCTAAAATTTTAAGTAGAATGAATAAAACCCTTTTGTAGTTAAAAATTAAATTTCTTGAAAACATAATAGCGACGTAAATAATGCAATGTGTGGGAACAAAGCCATTGGCTAGGTATTAATGCATATGTAAAATTTCTTTAAAATTGTAACATTAACGTAAAGGAATCTACCTTTTCCTTTAAGCTTGCCGAAAAGGGTTTTTTTTTTATACCATCTTGTTGCCGATTTAATGAAACTTTCTAGAAATATTACTTACCTTGTATAAAACATTACACTGAGGGTTAAGTATGAGTTTCTTTCTCGTCCTAAGTTTGTACGCAAAAATTTAATGTATGATTTAAATCTGAAAAAAGTTACTAAAAAATGAAATTTTTTCTGTCTTTTTTGTCCCTCCCTTTCACGTAAAAATAAAAAACCTACGCTCTCGTTGATATTTAGCATGAGTTTTGCAAGGAGAAAGAAAAGTGCCCTTTTTTTTTGGATCGTGGAAAAAAGGGCACTTTTCTTAATTGTTATTTGTAAAATACTTCTAGATACGAGCGATAGCAAAAGTTTTTTTGTTTCTACGAGGGAAGAGCTGGGGGGATGGGATATATTAAACAAACAAAAAAAATAAAAAAATAAAAATAAAAATAAATAAATAAATAAATAAATAAAAATCTATTTCAGAATAATCTTTTACCAATGTTTGATATAAACTTTTAATTAATGTCTGATGTGAACAATGCATTGAATTTTTGCATACTAACTTAGAAACTGAAAGATAATGTGATACGTAGCCCCTAAAATTTTTCATTAACGGTAAGTGACATGTGCACAAAATGTAAAAAAAAAAAAAAAATCGATAATAAGTGTTATTTAAACAGATTTTGTTTTTCATCTGGCACCTCCCACATTTGCCCACTTTTTTAACTACAGGTAATATTCATTATAATTTTAATAAAAAAAAGTAAGTAATAGTCACACAAAGTTTCATATAAAAAGCTAGCATAGTGATATAAAAATCCACTTTTTTTACTCTGCCCCCCTCTTTGCGTCCCCCCCCCCCAGATATGTGTAACACTCACTGTAATTTTTCTTAAACAGTAAGTGGTATAGTACAATTTTCACGAGATGGCACTTCACTCCTCCTCTTTTTAGAAGAGTTTACTTTAAGGAAGGGGCGAGCTATTTGAAAAGAATGAATGGGTGGAGAAAAAGAAGGTTGCTATGATAACAGCATCAAGCCAATATTTTTTACTTCTCGTCAGCTGAAATCCGTTTTGCCTATCGAAAAGAACATGTGTTAACATTTAAAAATCAATGACATAATAAATAATAATAACAACAAAGCTTCATTTAGGCCTGCATTTTCAATAGGCACTAACACCTTATTTAGATAAAGATGTTGTTAGCAATGCATTTAAACAACAAAGAAAAATCGGGCTGCTTATATAGATTATAAATTACTGTTGGTCCACACATTTTAATTTGTATTTCAGAAAAGAAAAAAGAGACTTTAATAGTTTTACTTTTAAAGATAAAGTACAAATTAGGCTGCATTTCTGCAATTTCATTTTTCCGTATAGTGTCTAAGAAAATATATGCATCACGTATAGTGCATTAAATATTAAAGATATAGTTAAAAAAGAAAGAAAAAGAAAAGAAAAAAATTACAAATGTTTCGAATAATTTTGAGTTTCATCGCATAATGTATTTTAATTTATTGCCTTCCCACTAGCGGCTGGGAAGTTCAGCATTCAAAGTTGGAGGTTCTGAGATCGAATCCATTGTAATCCTATAGTAAAATTCGCCCCCTTATAACTCATTAACAAATGAATATTTTTAAATTCCGTTTTCACATTCAGAAAATTCACAACTGTTACATGAGCCATGTGTTTTTTAAAAATGATTATTTTTATTTTTAATATTTTATTTTTAAGCTGAAATATTCGAATTTTCACTTGATTTTGTTCATTGGTCTTAAGAAATTAACAAATTACTGTATCGAATAGCTTAAAATTGGCAGCTCTTTCTAAATGATCAAGCTTATTATTAATTCTTAAGAAAAAAAAATTACGTTTAAATGCGTATTAATAAAGCAGTTCCGAAGTAAGAAAATTTGCTGAAAATTTTGCATTTTTATGTAAAACCACGCCTCTTATCCCGAACAACAAGAAGGAAGTAATTACAGGTGATTGATTATCTTTGGTGGGGTGAGAATTCTTTCAGGACCGTTCAGAGTGAATCTCCAGGGGAAACTAGTTTTGTATGGAGTCCCCCCCCCCCACACACACACACACACAACACACACACCTAAAACCTAAACCTTATCTATAAGTAATTTCATGTTTCTTTCAAAACATATACTATGCAACGAAAATATTGCAACATTGTAGTCCGACTTTTTAGATTTTTGTACAGAGACATAATTTTATATCTATATATTTTTTCCTTCCGTGATATATGTAATTTTATTGTGTAAGTATAAGTATGCAAATGAAACAGGAATTTCTATTATAGTATTACATCGGGTCGGGTAATCCGATCTGGCACGGCTCTAATTTGCATTAATTTTTTCACACGCAATATATATGTGTATATATATATATGTATTATTTTCAGAAGAATTTCTATTTTTTTTTTTTTTTTTTTTTTTTTTTTTTTTTTCCATGATGAATATAAGAACCTTTTAAATGCAGAAATTGGATGACATTTTTAAGTAACATGACTCATGACATGAATTTAATTGCAGTTGCGTAATTATTAATACTTAATACTTTGAATTTTCTATGAGACAAATTTTCTAGCCTCCGAATGTACACTGATGGAAAAAAAAAAATCCCAACACCAAGAAAAAATTATTGTACAGTAATGAAATTTCAGCAATATATTTGTCTAGGTAACATATTTAATTGATTAAAGTTTCAAGATCACAGGTAGAGCCATTGGCGAGAAGAGCCATTTCAAATGTGAAATGTTGGTACATTAGTAACCGGTGTAGCCGCCAGAATTTTGAATGCAAGCATGCAAACGTGCATGCATTGTGTCGTACAGGTGTCGGATATCAGTTTGTGGGATGGAGTTCCATGCCTGTTGCACTTGGGCGGTCAATGCAGGGACGGTTAATGCTGGTTGTGGATGACGCTGGAGTTGTCGTCCAATGATGTCCCATACGTGCTCGATTGGAGAAAGATCTGGTGATCTAGCAGGCCAAGGCAGCATGTCGACACTCTGTAGAGCATGTTGGGTTACAACAGCGGTATGAGGGCGAGCGTTATCCTATTGGAAAACACCCCCTTGAATGCTGTTCATGAATGGCAGCACAACAGGTTGTATCACTAGACTGACGTACAAATTTGCAGTCAGGGTGCGTGGGATAACTACGAGAGTGCTCCTGCTGTCATACGAAATTGCTCCCCAAACCCTAACTCCAGGAGTAGGCCCTGTGTGTCTAGGCCGCAGACAGGTCGCTATCAGGCGTTCACCTGGCCTCCTTCTAACCAACACACGGCTATCACTGCGACCAAGGCAGAACCGGCTTTCATCAGAAAACACAACAGATCTCCACTCCATCTTCCAATGAGCTCTAGCTTGACACCACTCACGTCGCAAACGGCAGTGGTTTGGAGTCAGTGGAATGCACGCTACAGGGCGTCTGACTCGGAGCTGTCCTTGAAGTAACCGATTTGTTACAGTTCGTTGTGTCACTGTGGTGCCAACTGCTGCTCGAATTCCAGCTGCAGACGCAGTACGATTAGCTACAGCCATACGCCGAACACGGCGGTCTTCCCTCTCAGTAGTGCCACGTGGCCGCCCGGAACCCGGTCTTCTTGAGGCAGTACCTTCCCTTGACCACTGCTGCCAGCACTCATGCACAGTGGATACATTCCTGCCAAGTCTTTCTGCAATATCGCGGAAAGAAAACCCACCTTCTCGTAGCCCTACTACACGACCTCGTTCAAACTCAGTGAGCTGTTGATAATGGCTTCTTCGTCTTCTTAGAGGCATCCTTGACTAACATTAACCCACTACGTCAAATCTCAACTTTACATAACGATCACGAACCTTACAGTGCTTATTTAAAACAAACCTCATTTGCATGTTCATAGTATCGCTACTAGCGCCACACTTATGCGCGTAGCTCGAAATTTGAATCGACGTCATCTTTAAGATGTATAAACACGCCTACCAAATTTCGTTTATCTAGCACAGCTCCTTCCTGGTATTGGGATTTTTTTTTCCATCAGTGTATATTTGCTTCATTATTTTATTATTCATATATATTGTCAAAATATTTCGAACAGTATTTAATATATAAGAAATTTTGCGATACGATACACTGAAATTTATAGCTAGATTAGTAATTATTAATATAATTATAATGTTATATTTATATTAAAAATTACTAATTTTATAATAAACAAAACTTCATTATGTTAAATAACATTTTATCCCTTAAAAGATTTGATCAATAATTAACTGTATTTTATGTTCTAAAATTTTAATTTTGTTACTTATGTAACATAAATTTAACTATACATTATTGCGGGTCTGGTTGTGGGTCTGATGATGCAAGTTCGTGTCGGGTTTTTGGGTAGATAGTTATTTTACGGGACAAGTTTACGCAACTCTAGCATATTCTAATTCATATACAGCTCACCTGATACAGTTTTTTGAAGGGAATCTTCGGCGAATGACGCTTCTTTTTTTTTTTTTTTTTTTTTTTTTTTTGAAGAGAAATAACGCATAAATAACCAAAAATTATTATTATTATTTTCCCTTTACCTGAATCTGATCCCGATAAAAGAAAAGTACATATGTAATTTTTTCTGTTTGGATTTATTATCATTTATATTATTAAACTTTTTGTTAATTTTTTTTAAAAGCATTTTAACTATTTTGTTTTGTCTTTCTCTAAAACAGCCAAATATTTTCTCCATATTTATTGTTTATATTACACATATTTTCTTGCAAGCATTATAAATTACGTTGAAGTTCATTCTTTTTTTAGCACAAAATATGAAAATAATGATAATTTTAGAAAAGAAAAATCTCTTAATACTTCTTCAAATATTGTAAATAGTAAACAAAATGATCTGAACAAGTTATAAGCCGTCCGAATATCCCCCTCCCCCTCAAGTTATATCTAATCCTCAATGTAATTCTCATAGTTATAGAAATTTTTATTAAAAAGGTAACCTGGTGATGGAAAAAAAAAAAAAAAAAACAGTTTACTTCCTTCTGGTAATCCTAGCCCCCTAAGGTTTGCGCAACACTCACTGTAATTTTTTATAAACACTAAGTGATAAGTATTCAAATTTTCACTGAAATTGCTAACAAGGAGACGTAAAAACAATTATTTTATCTCCCTGTCACTCCCCCCCCCCCCCCCCCACACACACAGGATATATAGTTCGACTGCTTATTTTTCTAATACTAAGTGAATGTTGAACCAATCTAATTGAAACGTCGCACTACTGTTGCAGTATGTGCAGTTGGCGACAATCTGAGACTCACCCCAAGGATAAGGTGATTAGATTTCCTCATTTTTGGAGGATAATCCCAAATTTGAAGAAAATGTCTGATTTTTGAAAAATTGTACTACGTAAGCTATGTACTTATCATAATTATTATCCTTCTGGTTCGCATTTATTTAGAGTAAATATATATATATATTTGTATATAATTGGGCATTTCTAATATTTTTTAATTTTACTCTATCATAAAGATACTCTTATCAGGTCACCATACCTTAGGGGAGGTGCGATGACACCACAATTTTGGTACTCCATGGATGGTATGGCTTCACCGCTTGTGTGACCCTCACAGGTATAATTTGGGATGGGAACAGGGAAGTCATGTCTGTCACGACGGATTTTACATGCACCATTCAATGTACATAACGGTCTTTGGTTGATTTGAATATCGATATCGCTATCTTTCAGTAACGAGCTCGGCGCTCTACCGATCAGGCTAATGTAATAGGAAAATAATTCTTTAATCATCTCTTTTTTTTTTCTTTCTTTTAGTAATATGAAAATCATTGTTTGGTATTTATTCTGTTTTGCAATTAGCAAATCACAAAAATGCTTCTCTTCGTGTGCCCTTTTTCCGGTATTTGAACAAAAGATAATTTTACATGTAACATTATATTATATTATCTATTATTATCATTATTATTATTATACCATCTCTTATTATTATCGTGCACTCAATACGGTACGCTAAAGGCTACCGAAACAGCTGTCTGCTTTCCTGTTATTTATTTTTGGAGTTCTCGACATTGTTATTTGCCTTGTTTATAATTCCACGCCAAGTCTTCCACCAATATAACATGTAATGTTATTTTAAAGTCGTAAAACCTGTTGTCCAGTTTCTATTTTGCAGAAATAAATTAATTTTGTATAACATGAACAATCGAAGAGTAGCAGAAGATAGTATTTAAATTAATAAAATAATATTTAGAAAATTTTAATTTCGTATTTTAACTCACTTCCTATTATCCATTTCAGCTTAAATTTTGCTTAAACATAAAATTTACCATATGTAATTGCCATAGTCTTATCAAGATGGTTGAAATCGTTTGCAAATTTTCTCAGTCACTATACTAATAATCTGGTGTGTCACACACACGACTTTCTCTTACCCTGAAATTTAATACTATAAATACAAATTGCAGATTAATAGGTAAGATAACGAGTACTGTTATGTAAACCTGTGTTAAACCATTCAAATTAGGCTTCGGAAGAGTTTTATATGATAATTAGTTCTGTGTGAGGGGGGCTATCGCCCCCCCTTAACTCCCCGTTTCATTAATGCACCTACATTTATAAAGAATTTAATTCGGCTATTAAAAAATAATTCTGTTTTTAAAAAATAATTTATTAAAATTATTATTTTAAAAAAATTATATTTTGTGATAATGCAGACCACTTCCATATTAGAGAAGTAGTATAACACTAAATATCTAAAAAAAGTCCATCATTTTATTCTCAATATTAAAAAAAAAAAAAAAAAAAAAAAAATCGATAACTTTGTTTTAAATTATCGCAGATCAATAGTTCAACCATTCGTTTTAAAGGTATTGGCGAGCTCTTTTGAAAGATACCCATCATGAAAATTTACTCCCCTGGTGGGGGGCATCCCCCCCGGGGGGTGGCGAGGCTTCTACATACACATTTTTTTTTCCCCTGTTGACTATCTCTATTACAAAAAATATATATTCGTTTCATTTGGTTTAGTGCAGTCTATAGACGTTAAACTCTACTTACCTGCAATTTCCCCCATAGACGTAATGTATTAGAATTCTCTTGATTGTCCCTGTACACGAACCATTTGCTTGATCTTAACGAAAAGCTTACTGTAGCATACCTATATGATACACATTTAGAATACCGAGTTTGAACTTTCTGCCATAATTTGTTTTTGAGATATGCTGATAACAGACAGACACACAGACACAGACACACACACGCACACACAGACAGACATACACACGCACACACAGACAGACATACGCACAGATCATTTGCTAAAAACATGATTTTCGTATTCAGGGGACCTCAAAACGTGTAAATATAACAAAATCTCTCGTTCGAAAATTTTACCCGAAAACAATACTTTCTCTACCTTATGGGTAAGAGAAAGTAAATTTATTTTATTTTACTTTATTTATTTTGTAATATACTATGCTTGTAAAGCAAACTAAAAATGAAATTAATTTTTACTTTCTTCTATATTTATAAAGAAGAAAGTATTAGATTCGTGAAAATTTTCGAACTCTAGTTTTCGATGGATTTACAAGTTTTGGGATGTCCTGAACACGATTTGACTGTTTTTAGAAAATTATTCACAACATTCTGAAGACAATAATTTATGCATTTTTTCTACATTTGCATTATTTTTTCTTATTATTCTACACTGTTTGAATTAATTGTCTTCGCTTTTTCGTATTTACTCAATTAGAAAATAATACTATTATTTTATTAACTAACATTAATAAATTAGGATTTATTTTATAAAACGTATCAATTTTTGTATAATGCATTAATAATTTTTAAATAAATTATGATATATCATTTGAAAGATCTTACTTTATGTACTTTATACAATTTTTCATATATATATATATATGTGTGTGTGTGTGTGTGTATGTATATCATGATTAATAAACTTGATTCTTTTAAGTAATCATTTTGTTATTTCTATGTATTTAACGAAAACCTTTCATTACTTTATTATTATATAAAATATATTTACTTGCATAATATTAATAAATATTTAGTTGCATGTATATTTAGCGTTTTCTCTAACAACCTTACATCAGCATGAACTTTTTTTTTATACATCATGCACATCATTAAAAAGATTATAATTTATAAAATTTGTTCTAAATTACACTATCTTTATTATACTATATTCTTTTAAGTTTTTATTTATTTATATTTATTTATTGCCCTTAAATCAATGAGAAAAAATTAATATTAATGTTTTATAAATTCAATTTTTTAATCCTTATGGCACATTATTTGAAATATTATAATAGAAATTACACATTTATCTCTTTGACGTATGGTTTTAAAAGCGTATTAAAAAAAAAAAATTGATTGAAATTACATACAGGTGAGGTGAGGGATAAAATAATGTGAACTCCTTAGATTTTTGACATTTATTTGATTATTTAAAAATATACTTCAAGTATAATGTTTTTTAACTTCCACAATGTAATTATCATAGTTTGGCACATACTTTCAACCGAACATTTAACCAACAACTACTCATAAAGATCGACAACAAATTAAAAAATATAAAATGTGCTTGTAAAGATTTTGGTTTTAAATTAAGTCCGATTGGCAACTCTAGGTTCCTAGGTCTGGGATTGAGAGAGGCCTCCGTGGGTGGTGTTCCTATGCGGTCCCCAAGTATTTAATAGGGTGTTTATATAAAATAGCCTGCATTTGCACTTGTTTCAGAGAAAACCATGGAAAACTCCGAACGGTTAGGCCGACGAGCGTGACTTTGACCGGCACCTTACGTCTACCAGCTTTTACAATAGAACTTCTCGGCCACTGTGAATTTGTATCGATAATATTTTGTATAGATAATAATTTGTATAGAAAATAGTCTGAAACTTTTATAGTCAGTCTTCGAGCTTTATTCTCTATTTGTATGCCTTTTTGTCTAAATAGCGCATATACTGCCAGAAAAGAAATATTTATTTTAAAAATCCTAACGTTTCTCAGAAATCATTTTTATTATGATGAGCAGAATTCAAATAACATAGAATTTACGTGCAACTTAAAAAATCCGATCCCATTAATAAAAAAGTATCATATATTTGCTTTCCTTTGTGACGACAGAGAAGAAACAAATCCAGGAAAATTATCCACTTTTATTTGAATAATGATTTTTTTTTTTTTTATATATAATTTCAGTAATAAAATGTAATTTAAATTTAATTATTTATGAAAATTATTAAATTTAAATATACCAGTATTTTAAATAGACTTAACCAAAATTCATCAAAATCATCGCTAGTTTCTTTGTTGACGTGTATAATACCTAAATACTTTAAATATATTGCTTTTTTCTTTTACTTTACCGAATTCGATATCAGTACAGTAACCGTTGTTAAGAAACGCAACACTGTTACGACATACCTTTGTATAGAAGAATAGGCTTAGAAAAAAAAAAAAAATTACATCATCCTAAATTAAATTGTTTTAATTCTGTTTTGCTCAGAACTCTGACAGGAGCTTCGGTTTCTTTCTTTCAGTCTCCCCCCCCCCCCCCGTCACACACACGCACGCACTTTTTTTCAGTTCCTCTCTATACAATTTTTTTTAATTGTTACGAGAGTGACGTAATATAAACCGTGAAACTTTCCTTTTTTACTCCCATTATCCTATTACCGTAGGTATTCGGTCCAAAAATTTGATATCCAGTTTTCACTCGATTTACACGTTTTAAGGCCTCCTGAGTCCAAAAAAGTAGTTTTTGGCAATTGGTCAATGTGTGTGTATGTATGTATGTGTAGAATCTTCTGACTATCATATTTCCTAAAGTAATAGAGATAAAACTACAAAACACCAGAATTGAAACAGATCTGGTATACAAATGAAGTTTCTAAATTTTGGTGAAGATTGGAAAACCGAACATGGGTCATAGGAAAACAAAAGTGGGACCGTAAATCTTATTTCAAAAGCGGCTCTAACGATTTTCTTCAAATTTGCTATATAAACACTTTATTAGATGTAATTTTGAATGATACAGTTTTCTAGTTCAGGGAAATTGATAGGCGTCCTGTATAAATAGCTCAATTTTAGGTCACGCAAGTGCGTTTCTTTAAAAACGGCTGTACGGATTATTTTCAAACTCGCCATATTAACACCTTTTTAAATATCCCTTTTTATGTAATTATTGTTTTCTGGTAAATAACTGAGTATGCCAAGTTCTGGTAAAAGTTGGTATCTCAAAAACGACTCTAACGATTTTTTTGAAGATTAATACATAAATCCATTTTAGATACCCTTTCTCATGCATTATGTGGTTATACAGGAAAATTAACGGCCATTCTGATTAGATAGTTCAGTTTTAGATCTCATAAATTGGTGTTTAAAAAAATAACTATCATGATTTTTTTTTCTTATTTTTTAACTCGCTGTGTGAACTCTGTTTTATATGTCTTTACACATGTATCAAGTTTCTCTTACTGGAAAATTCCAAAAATGCATGTAATATCCCCCCCAAAAAACGCATATAATATGTGGGTAATAGTGGGTAATGGAAGTCATGTGGTTGTTTCACACCAGATTTTTTATTTCTATTTCCGATTATATTACTGTACTTGTGACATCACAATTTTCACTCTTCTAAAGATTTTACATTTTTAAAAATTATTTGCATTTTACTTTCTAAATAAAAGATAATAATGAACGATAAATTACACATTAAAGAAATAATAATTAAAATTCTGTCTTATACAGAATTTAATTTTGGATGAAAATGTAAGTTTTCAATATTGTAATGAGTTACTGAACTAACATGTTACAATTAGTTTATTCTTACTTAATGCCAACGAAACAAGAAAGAAAAATCATGCAGTACGCATTGATTAGTAACACTTTCCAACTGTACGCAATTGTATCGAATAACTTTTAATATTCTTTGCCTACTTTATCACGCAACAGACAGAACGACTGAAACACATGCAGATAGACTAATTGATTTTAAAATTACTCTTAGGCATTTTGGGAAGTGTTAAAAAGGCTTAACGCAAAAGAAAACGCAGCCGTTAGATTATAATTACAGCTTTTAATCTCTCTGAATATTTTAGTGTAGCCCTGTAAATCTGAAAGTTAATCATATCATGTTCTATAAAAAACAATATTTTGGAATATTAATAATGCATGTCAATGTTTCTATGATTTTTAGAGTAGAAATATTTTTAATTATAACTTTTAAAAAATTCTGTCCTAAAACGTAATACATTGTTTTTTTTTTTTATTGTTATTGTTGTTGTCCCTGTAAACAAACTAGTTGTACAGGACCTATTAATGGCATTTTAAATAGAGAACATTAAATAAGGAACTTGAGTGTATAATTTTTTAAAAATTATCAAAATATTCACGGATGATAGGAGCCGGAGACAAACAGATAGAAAGGTAGGCAATCGGACAGACAGATGCACAAATTGAAATCATATTCCCACTAAAATTATAAGAAAGTTTTAAAACGCTCATGTAAACAAAAGTGCAATTCCAGCAAATTTTTATTTATAGCAGCTCTTAATGTAACTGATTATTTTTGTGTGGCCCTATAAATCTAATGCTAACCATACTATATTACAGAGAAGGTACTCTTTTGTGCATACGAATAATATATTTCAATTGCGGAGAAAAAAATTATCAAAATTTGGTTTATAAAAATAACTCTCATGCAACACAATGCTTTGGAATAATTTCAAGTGCCCCTGTACACAAACCAGTAAGAAATGGGCTCTATTTTACATAGGAAACATCCGATAGGGAATTGTATAATATATTAAAATTTCATTCAAGTTTCTATACATTAAAGATATTAAAATATGGTTTATAGAAACTCCTCCCATAGAACACAATGCTTTCGAATATTTTTGGGTGTCCCTGTACACAAACTAGTAGAGGTATAAACTCCATTTTCAATAGGGAACGTCCGATACTGAACTTGAATAACATATATCAGTTTCAAGAAATTCCATAAATATTTACGGGAGTTAGAGCGCGGACAGACAGACAGACAGACAAAAAGAAGTCATAAATACTTTTTAACCTTGTTGGAAAGTGTTAAAAATGTTAGATAGTGTTAAAAACGCTTAACGTAAACGAAAGTACACATCTAGCAATTTTTTATTAATAGCTCTTAATTTATCTGGATATTTTTGTGCCACCCTGTAAATATATAATGCTTATCATGCTATATTCTATGTAAAGCATTCTTTTGTGCAGAAAAATAACATATTTCAATTCCCTAAAATTTCGTGGAAACTAAAGTTATTAAAATTTGATTTATAGAAATATCTCTCATAGTACGCAATGCTTTGGAAAACTTTTGAGTGTCCCTGTGTATAACCCGATGGTGGTATTCCCTCCATTTTATACAGGAAACATCCAATAGTGAACATCAATAACGTATTTCAATTTCATTAAGATATGTCTACAGTGAAGGTATTAAAATATGATTTGTAGAAATACCTCTCATAGAACACAATGCTTTGAAATACTTTCGGGTGTCCCTGTACACGAACCAGTAGAGGTACAAACTCCATTTTCAATAGGGAACGTCCGATAGTGAACTGAAATAACATATTTCAATTTCATTAAGGTAAGTCTACAGTAAAGGTATGAAAATATGGTTTGTAGAAATACCTCTCATAGAACACAATGCTTTGAAATACTTTCGGGTGTCCCTGTACACAAACCAGTAGGGGTATAAACTCCATTTTCAATAGGGACCGTCCGATAGGGAACTTGAATAACATATATCAGTTTCAAGAAATTCCATAAATATTTACGGGAGTTAGAGCGCGGACAGACAGACAGACAGACAGACGGACAGACAGACAGACGGACAGACAGACAGACAGACAAACCGAAGTCATAAACACTTTTCAACCTTGTTGGAAAGTGTTAAAAAGGGAAAGAAAAAGAAAAATAAGTATTTATTTGGTCTATTTTATGTGCAAAACAAATAGGCTTATGTACATATACATATATAGAAACCATGTAAATAAACTTAATAACATTATTACAAAGGGGAAAAAAAAAAAAAAAAGAAAGAAAGAAAGAAAGAAAGAGAGAAAAGAAGCAATGTAATTAAACTTAATAACATTATTACAAAGAAAAGAAGAAGAAGAATGCGAAGAAAAAGAAGCCAATTTACATCTTTACATCTCTAGTAGACACAAATTGCTGAACAAAGCAGAATTTAATTTAGGTTGACAGAATAATTTTAGTCTATTTTTCTCCAAAAATATGTAGTAATCTGTCTTGCGTTTCTTATCAACGGTTACTACATTCATTTTTAAAGACATATTTCGCATTTTTTCGTTCAATTTTATTTTTAACTGATTTTTAATTTGATGTCAAATCGGAGGGTTAATGTAATTTTTTCCCCCAGTTGTTCTTAAAAAAAAGAAAAAGAAAAAAAAAAATCCCTTAAAATGTAAAGTTACACTCTTTAGCAACGATTAATTCATTAATTTCTTATAATTTCTTTTGCGCACTTTTTCTCATTTTTTTTTTTTTTTTTTTTAATGACTTTTAAATTGTATTTAATATATATTTAGCATATATATATTACAGCAGAATTTCTGTTGTAATTTTGAGCATTTCAGTAATTTGGAGAATCATATGATTAGTCTAGATGTTGGTTTAAAACTTTTTAGTTTAGATAATTAGCGGAAGTGTCAGTGGTAATCCCTCTGACCCCCGACACAGATAACAGAACCCCCTCTAGGGAATTGAAGCTGTCAGTAGCTTGACAGGTAATTTTTTACGGAAAGGGGAACTCACACGCTGTTTATGATTGGAGAAGTTTAGTATCAACTCTGAAATTTAGACCAGCCCCCACATCTTGTTTTAGACATCTCTTAAGGCCAGTATCCACTTGGGCTCAAGATCAACGCTCAAAATGTCATTAATCACGCTTCCGACACAAAGAGCCAAATGTCTTGTCATCAGTTGTAGCCCTTTTTTATCAGATTGGGCAGTTACCTCAAAGGAAAGCATGCAAAATTGACAAAGATATCTACCCCCAGCCCCGCAATTATCTCAGCAGGGGACCCCGTTCCAGGGTTTTGAGCTGGAGTGAGCTAGAGTGAGCTGGCGTGGCCACATCAAAGGATTCTGAATAGAAAGCGCCCAATGAGCCCAAGTGGAAACCGGACTTTATACATGTCAGCCATTTTGAATTCAAAGGCGAAAGAGGTGGAGACCCGCCTTAAAAGATTTTTTTTCATTAGGTATAATGTAATGCCCTGCAGTAATGTATAAAATTTATGATTACCCAAGCATATTTAGGAAAGTTATCTTTAGGATTAATAGACAGACGAAACCAAGTCATTAATACTTCGTAATTTTGTTTGAAAAGATTTAAAAAATAAAAATTTGGGTGGGGGGCGGGGGAAATTATGCCTTTTTTTTTTTTTTTTCTTTTTTTTTCTTTTTTTTTTTTTATTAAGAAAAACATTTTTTAAAATATTGAATAAACAAATGGGGAAATTTATTAAAATAAATTGAGCTGTACAGATAATTTACAGTATTATATCCAACACCTCTCAGAAAATTTGCATTCACATCAATTGTAAATAAACTAGATAATTTGTTATATTATTGATATTATGGCTTTAATCTTCTATGTATTCTAAATATTAAAAATAAATAAATAATAATAAATAAATAATAATAAATAAATAAAATAAAATTTCATGGAAAATTCAAATTATTGAAGTGCAATTCTTTATTTGATTTTTAAAATAATCAATCATTTTTCTTCTTTTAAATAATGATTTCAAAAAGAGAAAAATTAAAATAAAGAAATGTTACTTTTATAATATAACATACTAGAAAGTCCAACAGTTCTCTTAATTTGGAAATAAGTAGATAGTTAATAATAAAAAAAAAAAAAAAAAAAAAAAATCGCCAAAATGTCGCAAAACTTGAAAAGGTTGCGGACGACTTCCCTTTTCACCCTCAACCGATTTCAAGGTAACAGAATCGTCGCTGCCTACGTCACACATGATTGACAGGGGCCAACTCGTAAAAGTCGAACTATATATACACAAAGATTTATTTAAATCGATACTAGGGTAGTTTAAAAAATATATGTATATATATTATTTCCATCTGCAACCTTTCTCCCCTCCCAGGTATATAATACACTCATTGTGATTTCGATAAAAAGTAAGTGATAGTTATAGAATGTATCAAAATCGGTAAAATGGTGATATAAAAAAAATCATTTTATTTTCCTCTGTCCCCCTCTTTAATTCCCTCCCCCTTCCCAAGTATGTCTGAAACTTACTGTAATTTTTTCAAAATTGTACGTGATTATACAAAGTTTTTCTTGTAAACGTTAATAGGGTAATAATATATTTTATTTCCATCTGCCACCCCCCCCCCCTTGAACTCCAGTTATATAATACGCTCATTGTGATTTTCATAAAAAGTAAGTGATAGTTATTGAATATACAAAAAAAAAAAAAAAAATCGGTAAAATGGTGATATAAAAAATCATTTTATTTTCCTCTGCTCCCCCCGTCTTTTTAACCCCCCCCCAAGTATGTCTGAAACTTACTGTAAGTTTTTCACAAATTGTACGTGATTATACTAAGATTTTTATAAGTCGATAATAGGGTAGTTTAAAAAAGAATATACTTTATTTCCATCTGTCTCCCCCCGCCTGTCAGATATATAATACACTCATTGTGATTGTCATAAAAAGTAAATGATATTTATAGAATTTATCATTAAAATCGGTAAAATGGGATATAAAATATCATTTTATTTTCCTGTGCCTTCCCTCTCTTTAACCCCCCTCCCCCCCCCTCCCCAAGTATGTCTGACACATGCTGTAATTTTTTCACAAATTGTACGTAACTATATACAAAGTTTCATTAAAATCGGTAGGAATGGTATATAAAAACAATTTCTTTCTTTCGATCTGATCCTACCCCCCCCCCCCTTCCTTCCCCTAAGTATATACTAGTTGAATGTTGCACCAAATGAATTGAAATTTCTAAAAATGTAATTTGAAAATCATTTTTTAAATTCTTTATTTCATAGTATTTATTATTTTGTGATTTGCGAATTGGAAAAGTACCCTTTTTTTTCCGGTGCCTTTTTTACCGGATCTTTTAAATAGCTATCTCAAATACATTTTTCTTTATTTTTCTTTTATTATAAATAAAGTAATAGAAATATTTTTACGTTCCGAGCTTGCATATATAAGGAAAGTATTGTAATAATGAAAAAATTCGAATTTGAAATTTTAATGTATTTATACTTTTTGAGTTCTCTTGGAAAAGTTGTTATCCTTTTGAGTTGTTTACTTTTATACAAAATAAAATTTTTATATATTGCGGTCTATGGACAGAAACTTTTTAAAATTCGCTTTAATAATGTTAAATTACTTAAAACATACACACACACAATATATATATATATATATACAGTGAAACTTGAATGATTCGAACTTGTTTAATTCGAAATTCTGGATAATTCGAATTTTTTACTCGGTCCCTTGAATTTTGTATTAAAATAATGTTAAAAAATCGTGGATAATTCGAATTCTATTTTGGATAATTCGAATTTTTCATACGATTACCTTTAAAATATTACTGTATAATTTGTTACCGAGATTTTTCTCAGATGATATGTTTTAACAGATTTTCAAAAGAAGGATAAGGAAATACAAGAGAAGCCCCTAGCTAATGCATCAGAAGATATGGTGCATATGTATGAACTTCGAGATTTTTTTAATTGAAAGTCATGTCTAATGAAGAAGATTCTAATTTTGTATCAAGTCATATGCTATGACACAAAGATTGTACTCAAAGAAGAAATAAACTAGTATGCTGTGGCCACCACAAGACTTTCTTCTATATTTTCCTATACAAATTCACGCAGTAACAATATTTGAAAAAAAAAAAAAAAAGATTTTTTTCAGTTTTTTTTCGTTAAAAAAAAAAAAAAAAATCGATAACTTTGTTTTAAATTATCGCATATTTATAGTTCAACCATTCGTTTTAAAGATATTGACGAGACCTTCCGAAAGATACCCATCTTGAAAATTTACCCCCCCCCCCCGGGGGGTACTTTCCCCTAGGGGGGGGGGGGAAGCGATGACCGAGTTTTTTTCGTAATTAACTACTACTATTATCAATAATTCATATTAATTTCACAATCACAGGTTAAGAATAACTCCCATTATGTACATTTATACGAAATTTTGTCCTATACTGCCATGTTAAAAATTTAGAAAAAATACGATCACAGCACCACCTGTTGAGTGATTGATCCCCAAATCTAAACAGCCCCAGTTTATGTCAGGGGCCAACTAAATACCAAGTCTGGTTAAATTTCGTAAAAAAAGAAAAAAAAAAAAAAAACGTTTTTTTTTTCTAAGTTACTTTTTGTTAAAAGTAAAAAAAATCGATAACTTTGTTTTAAATTATCACAGGTGTATAGTTCAACCATTCGTTTTAAAGGTATTGATGAGACCTTTCGAAAGATACCCATCTTGAAAATTTACTCCCCTCGAGGGGGACTTCCCCCCCAGGGGGGTTCACGAGGCTCCTACGCATACAAAATTTTTTTCCCAGTTGACTACCTCTATTATAAATAATTCTTGTAAATTTCATAATGATTACTAAAAAATAATTCTCTTTATGCACATTTATACAAAATTTTGTCCTATATCACCATGTTAAAAATTTAGAAAAAGCGGGATGGCAACGCAACCTGTAAGACAATTTTTACCAAAAGTTGAGAGGCACTAATTTATGTCAAGGTGCAACTACATACTAATTTGTATGAAATTCTGTGCAGTAGTTCCTGAGATACAGTTGCCACAAAATTTTGTCACACACACACACACACAGACAGACAGACATACAGACATTTTCTAAAAAGGGTCAAATCGTGTTCTACAGCTCTCAAAACGTGTAAATCCATCAAAAACCCGAGGTCGAAAATTTTTACGAATCCAATACTTTCTCCATATTACATATAGAAGAAAGTAAAAATATCTGACTATTTTAAAAAGAGTTTTGAATAATTAAGCTCGTAAAAAAATATTGATTTAATGGGGAGGGTGGAGGGATGTAGCAGTATTTTGACAAAATAGTATATGTAATTCGAATTTTTGGATATTTCGAAATTTTCTGTGGTCCCTTCAACTTCGAATTATCCAAGTTCTACTGTATATATATATATATATATATATATATATATATATTGCGAGCTTACCATTTAAAATTCTTTAAAAGAGATGCACAAAAGGTACATTAAGTTCTAGAAAACAATATATTATTTGGAGAAAAATATTCAAACACCGTATGGTAGTTATAAATAGTTATAATTTAAATTTATAGGTAGTTATTAATAGTTATAGTAATAGTTTATACATTTAGGTATTTTTATGCTTTTTTGTCTATTTCCTAATTTCGTTCTGCTATTAAGAGAAAAGTGATTTAACTAAGAGATCGCTATAGACGCCCTAGTCGTGATTAGTCGGCTTTTATTTATTTTTTTTCCCATTGCTGATTGCAGAATATAAATCTTTTTCGTACTTTCTCACTACTTCTTTATGATTAAATATTTAAGTAATACAGTAAATATTGCAATTATTAGTAGTCGAAACGACAATCGGAAAACGAAAAATAAAGTCATATGTATTGCATTAAGATTTGTATAATGGTTTATTTATTTTCCCATTAAAAAAAAAAAAAAAAAAAAAAAAAAGAAAAGAAAGTTAGTCCATAAATAATATTTAACAATAAGTAAATAAAAAATATTTCTTATTACGTTAATGTATTAACATTAACGTTAAAATTAAATATTAACAAATATAAATTTAAACATTATCAAAAGCATTTAAACTTTTACTGTTGTGCTTCGTAATTTTTCAAGGAAAATTAGGAATAATAGTGATATTATTATTATTAAATATTTTTCTTTTTTTATATAAATTAATGAAAGAGTTATGCTAACTGAATGACATATCATTCTACCAAACAATTTACAATGGTATAATAATTTAAGTAAATTTATATTTTTAACACGATTTTTATTTTCATTAATTCTCAAAAAGTATAAATATTGCTTTTAGGTAGAGGACAAATTTTTATATACAACTGATTGTCTGTATGTTTATATAAAATATATTTAATAGTACATAATAATTATTCTATACAACTGCTCTGTTTAAAAAAATTTTTTTTAAATAGATTTATGTGATAACAAAGGAAACTTTTATACACAACTCAAATTCATTATACACTGATGGAAAAAAAAATCCCAACACCAGGAAGGAGTTGTGCTACATAAACGAAATTTGGTAGGCGTGTTTATACATCTGAAAGATGACGTCGATTCAAATTTCGAGCTACGCGCATAAGTGTGGCGCTAGTAGCGATACTATGAACATGCAAATGAGGTTTGCTTTAAATAAGAGCTGTAACAACGAACTGTAACAAATCGGTTACTTCAAGGACAGCTCCGAGCCAGACGCCCTGTAGCGTGCATTCCACTGACTCCAAACCACTGCCGTTTGCGACGTGAGTGGTGTCAAGCTAGAGCTCATTGGAGGACGGAGTGGAGATCTGTTGTGTTTTCTGATGAAAGCCTGTTGTGTTTTCTGATGAAAGCCGGTTCTGCCTTGGTTGCAGTGATAGCCGTGTGTTGCTTAGAAGGAGGCCAGGTGAACGCCTGCTAGCGACCTGGACACACAGGGCCTACTCCTAGAGTTATGGTTTGGGGAGCAATTTCGTATGACAGCAGGAGCACTCTCGTGGTTATCCCACGCACCCTGACTGCAAATTTTTACGTCAGTCTAGTGATACAACCTGTTGTGCTGCCATTCATGAACAGCATTCAAGAGGGTGTTTTCCAACAGGATAACGCTCGCCCTCATACCGCTATTGTAACCCAACATGCTCTACAGGGTGTCGACATGTTGCCTTGGCCTGCTAGATCACCAGATCTTTCTCCAATCGAGCACGTATGGTACATCATTGGACGACAACTCCAGCGTCATCCACAACCAGCATTAACCGTCCCTGCATTGACCGCCCGAGTGCAACAGGCATGGAACTCCATCCCACAAACTGATATCCGACACCTGTACGACACAATACATGCACGTTTGCATGCTTGCATTCAAAATTTTGGCGGTTACACCAGTTACTAATGTACCAACATTTCACATTTGAAATGGCTCTACCTGTGATCTTGAAACTTTAATCAATTAAATATGTTACCTAGACAAATGTATTGCTGAAATTTCATTACTGTACAATAATTTTTTCTTGGTGTTGGGATTTTTTTCCCCATCAGTGTAGTTAAATTTCCAATACAAAAAACTTTACAACATATAGTATTAACTCTGTTTAAATTAGCAGTTTTAAAAGAAAATCGCGAAAAAGAAAAACTAGTATGATGCGGCCATTAAACAATTTTCTTTCATATTTTTCAATACAAGTTCATGCAGTACAAATACAAATTATTTATTGAAAATATTTTCAGTGATGAATGCAGACTATTTTCGGCTCTAGAGACAACATCTAAGCATTTTTTTTAAAATATATTTATTTAGTATATAATAATTATTCTAGACAACTGTTATACAAAAATTTTATTTAAATATATTTAAATAACAAACGAAATTTTTATGTACAACTCAAATTCCTTTTAATTAAATTTTCAATGCATAAAACTTAATTTTCATAATAATAATAATAATAATAACTAGTATCGCCCAGTGGTCGAAACTCGACCATTTTTTTTTTTTTTTTTTTTTTTTTTTTTTTTTTTTTTGCAAAGCGAGGCAAAGCAAAGTTATTGCCTTGTCCTAAACGGAATGCAATTGCAACACAGCTGCGGCAATTGTTTGCCGATATTCACTCTAACTGAATCAGCAGAGTTTTACTTAATATAACTATTCCTCTCTGTAGATGTTAGCCTTTCCTGAAATGAGAGAAAATCGCAACGTGAAAACTCCCCTTGTGTGATACAGCCCAGAAGCTAATAGGTACCATGTCAAACCAAGGCCCAACCAAGTATCAAATTCTGTTAAATTAATTAGATTTGTTCATAAAGTACAGTATTTGAAAAAAAAAAAAAAAAAAAAAAAAAAAAAAAGATATTTTTCAAAAATGGTCGAATTGAGTTCGGGAAATTTCAAAACGTGTAACTTTATCGAAAACCGAAAATCTAAAACTTTTCTGAATATTATATTTTCTACTTATATATGCAGAGGAAAGAATAATAAATCCACTTTTTAAAAATTAAAATAAGTAGTCAATTTCACTTAATTAAAATGCAAGGAAATCTCAAAACGTGTAAATTCATGGAAAACCGGAAATCAAAAGTTTTTATGTATCTTCTACTTGCTTCTTCTACCCACAAAAGCTAGCAATAAAGACACTTTTTAAAAAATAAGTAGCCAATTTCAGTTAATTGAAACGTAAAGAAAGCTCAAAACATGTAAATTCAGTAAAAAACGGAAATCGGAATTTTTTCCGTATCGTCTACTTATACATGCAGCAGTTAGTAACAAATCCATTTTCCTTTTATTTAGTATATTAGTTGAATATTTATTGTTTAAATATTACCCTTCGAAAAGAAATGTTTATGTTTACATTCGAAACTGGAAGTTTGCCATTTTTTTTCTGGAGTTTTGTGATTTTAAATTAAAATTTTATCAATTTTACAGAAAAAATAACTGAATCAAACACATGTAGACAGTAACTTATATATAACTATACCCAAATATCGGAATTAAAATCGGCAGATAATTTCCGTTATTTTTTATAATTTTTTACAAAAAATCCAATGGACAATTAACATGGAAAATCCTTTAGAAAGACCCCCACGGAGGGCATTCCCCCTATAGGCCTAGGACACATAAGGAGTCAATCGGCCTTAATCCTCCAACCAACCAACCATGGAAAATCCTTTTCATGGCTCCATGGACAGACAGTGACGCAATCCCCTCGCTTGCGTATAGTGATGCTACATTATACAAATTGCTGTGTGTATGGTTTTATTTGAGCTTTGTGAAATTGCCAGATTTAACAACTTTCTACTTTTAGGTATTTTTTAATGTAAAGGAATACTTGTATAAAAGGGAAAAATGGGGAAAAAGGCATAAAAAATAAATGTTTTTTTAAATACCTTCTTGATATCGTAAGAAAATAATATTTGTATTCGCACCTTACGGCTAACGATACCTTTCGAATGACACCATTTTCAACCCTCTACTCCCATAATTAATATGTTAAAAAGGGACAACAAATTTTATGCTTGCCTATTAATATATAGATAAACAAAAAATTGCATCATTCTGAAAACAAATACAAATTTCTTTCTGTGATTAACAATGTGATGGCATTAAAAATATGTTTTAAATCATTACCTTCCTTCTATTCTAGTGTATCTGAATTCTTCAATGTGAGAATGTAAAAGGACTATTAACTCTACGATTATCATAGTCCTATGTAACTCCTTTGAGTTTTTAATAGATAAGCATTGTTACTTTAACTGCATACCACAAGCTGCAATACATTCAAAATATTTTTAGTGTAACCCTACTGAAAAACCACAAACAACATTTCCAGCAGGAAACACGAGATATTAATCTTTCATATCATATGACATTAAAGTCACTTCTATACATAATTATAAAGGTTAGAATGGAGGAAAACGGCAGGAAAATATTAATAAGGAAGCACCACATAACTGGCGTTTTAAAGTAATAGTCACAAAACTTTGAATAATCACTATAAAACGCAATAAACTTGCAATAATTGTTTCGGGTTGAAAATCACACGACCCTTCGTCAGGTGAACAAATTAGGCATGAGTGCTGCAGCGATGCACTGCCATTTTGACTGCAGCGCTCGTGTCTACTTTGTTCAGCTGCGTTGCCGCTTTGACTACAACACTTGTGCCTGCTTTGTTCGTCTGATGAAGGGTCGTATGTTCTCTCGACCCGAAGCAAGTGTTGCAATTAAATTGTTTCTTGCTTTTTATAGACAAACAAGTTTTTTTTTTTTTTTTTTTTTTTTTCTGATTGTTCCATTATCCTTTAAAAAAAAAAGTTTGGTAAATTTATATTTTAATATATTAAATATCATATACGTAATTAACTTGATTTTTTTTTTCGATAATTTCAAACTGAAAATATCTTTATTAAAATAGATAAATAAGTAACTAATTGGGTGTTCAGTTAAACGTCGAAGATTAAGAAAATTTTATATAAATATAATAAAAAATTAAAATAGGGTAATAGGGTTAAATTGTTTCGTGTCATGATCTTTCATAAAAAAAAAAAAAGAAGAAGAAAAAGAAAAGAAAGAAAAAGAAGGCACGACGAATACAGCGTAAAAGCGATAGGTCGGAACAATATTTTATATTTATTTATTTATTTTGGTACGTTATTTATATGTAAAGAAATCTGCATTGGCCATATTTAAATGCCATAGCTAAGTTTCTAAGTTTATTATAATTGTCATCATTCAGTTGGTTACTATGAAGAAATTCGGTTGAGAGGACTATTCTGTGTTTCACGAATGGGCAATATTCTATAAATTTTATGCAGCCAGTGTTAGCTCCCTTTGGGGCCGTTCATAAATGATGTCACGCTTGGAGGGGGGAGGGGGTTCATGAAATTGTGACAGTTTGTGACAAGGGAGGGGAGGGGGGGGGTAACAAAGAGTGTGACATCACATATTTCAGTTAAAATACAAACATTTATATTCAGCAGATGAAATTTTGAAGTTATTTTAAAATTATCAAAGATTAAAGATATTTTTTTAAATTCGGGTAAAAGTAACTTTATCCTGTGATCCCCCCCTCCTCTCATACATTATTTTCTTTCAGAAAAAAGCATTCAGAGTATGTTTATAGTATATGATAGCAATAGAAAATCTTTACTTAGAAGAAAACCTTCCCTTCTCACACTCTTGAAATGTCCAACAATATATCTTCACTTTAATTCAATAAATTTTTCTTATATTTATTGCTTATGAATTACAGATTTGTCTTTGAATAGTTTAAAGCATTATAAAATGTGAATCTTTAATAAATTTACCATAAAATGAACTTTTTTGCTGGATTTGGCGACTTTGTTAAATGGAAGTACGACTGTATATTAAATTTTATTCAGTTTTCCAAAATACTACTGTTTTCAATTGCTGTTTTCTATGAATACTTTACAACTGTTCTATATTAATTTGGATTTTTTTTTTTTTTTTTTTTTGTAAACCTTACTCTTAGTACATACAAAATAACTACACATATCGTTATTATGGTTATATTTACAGACGTCGTAAAGATCCATATTCAACATTTAAAAATAAAATTTGAAATGTGATAGTTTGTTCTAATATTTTGTTTCTGAACTTCAAGTAATTGTTGATGTATGTCATGTTCCGTGACATGTGACAAGGGAAGGGGGGGGGGGGTTATATTGAAACGTGACACTTTGTGACAAAAGGGGGGGGGAGGGGTCCAAAATTCTGAAAAAAAGCGTGACATCATTTATGGACAGCCCCTTTGTATACAATAACAATCGGTTAAAACTACTTATAGTACAGTTGAATGCTCTTGTAATGCTCAAACGAATATTGAAATTGAAATCAAAATTATTATTTCACCTTCCGTTTCGCTAGGAGGATTCAAACTTGTGTAAGAAATGGGATACCGACATACTTTAAAATTATTTCAAGACTACATTTAAAAGTTATTAAAATAATAATGATAGTAATATAAACAAATAAATAAAACTATTGGTTTCTTCTTATATGCAAAAGAATAATTATTTAACAAACGTATAGGATGTTGTGTATGTGTTATGTCTAGAAAAGCAAACTGAGTATTATTTTCCCCACATATCCGCCGCATCATTATCACTACTACAAATTTCGGTCCATTTTCGTGAAAGCATTCTTTGCACTCTAGGACATTTTCCCACAAAACCTGAAAACTAATGACCTGTCATCCTTAATGCGTTTTCTACCTCCCACCACAGTGATAAATTACAACAGAGTGAAATGGGGGAAAATCCAGTTTTTGCAGCTAAAAAATTGCATTTATCCCCAAAATTATTAATATGTTTTTTAAATTTAAATATTATGAAATCTAATAATGATAAGTTGCATCATTTAAAGAGGTGTAGTATTTTTTAGATTTTTGATATTACAATTTGTTTATTATTTGAGAACGATAAAGAAAATCAAGTAAAAATTCGCCTTTTACAGCTTAAAAACAAATTTTAAAAATCAATTTTTTAAAAAGGAGGCATCATTTAATGGTCGCGAATTATCCGAATGTGAAAACAGAATTTAAAAATATGTGTTACATAATGAGTAATAATGGGGATTATTTTTCCATAGGTTAACATGGGTTTTGGGTGGCCTTGAAACTCACCGACAGACAGCCTTTAGGACTGTGGCTAATGCGGTCGGGTCGGAGAATAGATGCCCTGACCTGACAAGAATCACTTCCTTAGATAAGTAAACCCTTCTGAACAGCAATGAATTGCGGGGATTGCATTTTGTCAGATGGAAAAGTGGATTAAACAAAGTCATTAAATAATAGGATGATTATGGCAAATTTTGTATAATTTATTGAATAGTAAAAGACTGTTTGGATTGCATTGAGGATGTATTTGTAAAATACAAAAAATAACTATGAGCCTATGAGAATTGATATAAAGTATATAAAAAATAAATAAAATAAAACAAAAATCAGCATTATTTATCAAAACACTTCTAGGGTCACAAATGAAGATTTTAATATCTGAAATTCTCTATCAAATATTTACATTGGGAAATATATCTTCAGACGACATTGAATACTGTATTAGAATATAGTAAGTGTTACTGTAACTTGTTAAATATTTCAACAATGGCAATAAGGGTTTACATAATTTCCAAGCTGTCTTTTAACAGCTGTGAAAAAAATTGGACATATTAAGTATTGAAAAAAGAGGATTAAGAGCGGACAATACTTAATCTCGCCGGCAGCCTTGGCCCATGTTACTCTATGGGAAAATTTGTTTACATAATTACTCATTACCTAATGAATATTTTTCAATTCTGTTTTCACATTTAGAAAATTCATAAGCGTTAAATTAGTTCTTGCTTTCCAAAAATTGTTTTTTTTTTTTAAATTTTTAGTATTTCATTTTGCGACAAGAAAATAAGAAAAATGCATTTTGTGAAAAATCGCATTTTTGAACTCAAAATTAAAATTTAAAAATTAAAAAAAATGAATTTTTCAAAAATGAGTACTCATTTAACGGTTATAAATTTTCTGACTGCGAAAACAGAATTTAAAAATATACATTAGGTAATGTGTAATTGTCGCAACAAATTTTCCCATAGAATAACATTGGCCACGGCTGTCCGCGGGATTAGGTATTGTCCCCTCTTAAACAACGTCATTACATAATGTGTGAAAAAACCTGCAGAAATTTTTGATTAATTTATTGAATAGTAAAAAATCTGTTGAGATTTTATTTTTAATTATTTATTTCGCTAAGAAAAGGAAATGTGAATGCATTTGTAAAATGGAAAAACACCTATCAGCACATTTTGAAATTAATTTACTCATTGCATAATGTAAAAAAAAAGAATAAATTTATTATTATTATTATTATTATTAAGAAAAAAAAAAATCACTAGCATAAATGAAGGTTTTAAATTATAAAGTTTTTCTTTTATAAATTCCTTTTCCACGATTTTTTCTTTTTCTTTTTAACTTTTGGTGAAAGCTGGAAAACCGAGAGTAGAATGGTAAGTCCATATCTCAAAAATGGCTCTAGAGTTTTTTTTTTTTTTTGCTATATAAACACTTTATTAGATGCCCTTTCGTATGTAATAGTTGGTTATTTCCTGAAAATTGATAGGCGTCCTGTACATAAATATACCGATTTGAGGTCTCGCAAATGCGTTCCTATAAAAACGGCTGTGCAGATTATTATTATTATTATTATTATTATTATTATTTTTCAAATTTGCCATATTAATTATCGTTTAGATATAATTTAGTATGTAATTATTGTTTTCCTGTCAATAATTCATTTTGCCAAGTTTTGATGAAAATCGATATATCAAAAACTGCTCCAACGATTTTCTTGAAAATTGCTACATAAACCTCTTTTTAGATATCCTTTCGCATTTATTACGCAGTCATTGCAGGAGAAATGACAGTCGTCCTGATTCGGTAGGTCAGGACGACTGTTCTTAGATCCAAGATATAGGTATTTCAAAAAGACGGCTCTACCGACATTCGCAAAATTTCAACCAAGGCTTTAAGGTCACATTATATCATGTCGACTGAACAAAGCTGAAAGTATCTCCTAATTTTTCTCAATAATGGGATCATTTTTCATTTTAGCAAATGTTTCGCATGCCATTTTTACCGGTATCCACTGAAACCATAAGAATTGTTGCCTGAAAATATAACTTATTGAGCAAAAGTACTAAATGGAAATATAAGTTTTTATATGAAAACTTCAGTGATACTAAGTCCCCTTGAGCTAAACAAAATTTCAAAATTGTCTCCTTTCAGATTGTTCTACAAAATGTCCTGTGTTTTCTATAACAGTTGAGCTGTAATCCTTTTGTGAAGTATATGGATATTAAAACCCGAATAAACTACTACGTCAGAAACGCCAAAGAAAAATATTTCATTTCCAATATTTTGCTTTGGCGTTTCTGACGTAGTAGTTTATTCGGGTTTTAATATTCCAACGCCAAGTCTCCTATATGGATATTACTAATAGTTTTCTTGGAAAAGAAATGGAAGGGGGAAGGAAAGGGGGAAATTGTGAGGGAGATTTCGTCAGCGCAATCAACCTGTACCTGTGTCACCACCCACTAGGGGGTGGTGCCTGTGTCAAATTTGTGTCCTTTGTACGTGTTCATAAAAGTTTCAGACTCCGTTCTCTGTCCCCGTCCACCACTGGACTATGTCGTTTGGGCACCTCGGTACTTGGGGTATATTTCATTCCCCCCTCCCCCTTTACAGAGATAAGTTTCCGTAAATCCTTTAATCATCTTAATCATACCTTTTCTTAAAACTGCAATTTGCAACCCTATTTGGCGAGTTTCTTTTAGCTAAAAGAGAAAGTAGGGTTTGATCCTGGCTTGTAAATAAGGAAATATAATTGTATTTCCTGTTTGCCTATTGATATATAGATAATTGAATTTTTTAGGAATTTAAGAAAATCTTAAATTTTGTTAACGAAATATCGAAAGTCATATATTGATATTTTATGCCATCATCCTCATATTTCAATTTAAGGCTGGTGCGATTTTTTTTTTTCTTTTAAGAAAATAATAAGCGTAATACTGATTTATGCGAAAGTTTCCCCTATTCTATGATGCTAAGAAAATCTTAAGTTTCGAACAACTTACGAAGTTTCAAATTATAACGCTGAAATTGAATAAGGTTTTGGACAGTTTCATAATAATATGTTTAAACACCGATCCGACATTTTTATGATATCTATTGTTGAGTTAAACACTGATTAACAAATATTAGTTTGTTAATCAGTAATAAACTGACTAACCTATAGACGGATCGATGTTGCGATTTTCGTGTAAAAATGTAAAAAAAAAAAAAAAAAAAAGCTGACGTAAAAACTTTTACAAATACCAAAGCTTCCCATTCTTTATGTTAAGGTAACTGAAAGGTCTGTTATGCTTTTCGTTATCTTATAAAAATTACCTTTATATTAATTATTTTTATATAAATATACAATGGGCATTCCATAAAAACTGAGAGTTATTTTTTTACGCAGTGGCAACACCGCAAAACTAAAAAATAGAAGTGCAGGCGATTTTTTCAAACTGTTAACTGTACGTTTATACAAAATTCTAAACGAAGCAGACGATTTTACTTTTCTATTTCCGTGATTGTTTAAAAAACTGTTTTATTTGCCGTACAAAAATGGAGATGAGTGATTCAGAGTTAAAAAACGAAATGCGTTGTGCCATAAAATTTTGCTACCGTTTGGGCAAAACAGCTCCAGAAACAGTTAAATTAATGAAATAAGCTTACATTACTAAGACAAATGTTTTGGTGAGTCTACGACTTTTAGATGGCATGGTGATTTCAAGAAAGGCCATTTGTCTGCAGAACTGGCTCCTAGGCCTGGGCGACCAAACAGTGTTGTGAATGATCGGAATATTAGCACTGTGTGGGTAAACCTTCAAGAAAATCGCCGAATGACATGTGAGGACATAGCGGCATCAACAAACATTTCGAAAACGTCGATATTTCGCATTCTACGCAACAATTTACAGCTTCGCTATGTTTGTTCCAGATGGGTCCCTCATCACCTTACTAAAGAACAAATGAAAAGAAGAATTCACCAATGTTGTGAATAGAAACAGATGCTTCAAAATGATCCAAATCTCCTAAAGACTATAATAACAGGTGATGCATCGAGCAGATATACCTAAATTAAAGCTCGATGAGGTGATGAAACTTGGGTGCATCATTATGATCCCCTTACCAAGTCCGCAACAAGTGTACGGAAACATACTGATTCTCCGCCTCCGAAAAAAATCCGACAAACCAAATCTGCTGGAAAAGTCATGATGATTATTTTCTTTGATCATAAAGGTGTAATCCATCAGCATGCTGGGCCTCCAAAAACTACTGTGAATAGTGAATATTATGTTTCAGTTTTGAAAATTTTGCGACAACACATATCGAGAAAGCGTCATGAACTGGTAGGGAATTGGATCACGATAATGCTCGCCCGCATGTCGCTAGTTCTGTTCAGCAATATCTTAGTAAATGCAATATTAAAATCATGCCACATCCCCCTTACAGTCCAGATCTCGCATCACGCGATTTCTGTCTGTTTTCGCCATTGAAGGAGAAGCTCCGTAGCAGAAAATTTAATACAGATTCTGAAGTTATTTCAGTAGTGGAGGGTTCTTTGAAGCAGCTTCCAGAGACGGGCTTCTCTACTTGTTTTGAAAAGTGGGTTCAACGATGGGACCGTTGCATATCATCTGACGGAAGGTATTTCGAAAAAGAATGATGTATTTTTTGCTGTAAATATGTTTCTTGATTTTTTAATGATTTTACTCTCAGTTTTTATGGAATGCCCTTTGTACATAATATTCATATTATTATCTATAATTAATATATTTTAATGAATGTGATAAATAATACATCGTTAGATTTTATTTTATTCATTCATTCATTTAGTTATTACTTTCTCTTACCCATAGGGTCGAGAAAATATTGTTTTAGAGTCAAATTTTCGAACGTGAGTTTTTGTTATATTTAGATGTTCTGAGGTCCCCTGAATACGAGAATCATGTTTTTAGCGAATGATCTGTGTGTCTGTTATCAGCATATCTCAAGAACAAATAGCAGCAGAAGTTCCAAACTCGGTATGCTAAATGTGTATCATATAGGGATGCTACAGTAAGCTTTTCGTTGAGGTGAAGCCAACGGTTCGTGTGTAGGGACACTCAAAAGTATTCAAATACATTACGTGTATGGGGGAAATTGCAGATAAGTAGAGTTTAACATCTATATACTGCATTAAACCAAATGAAACCAATATATATTTTGTGTAATAGAGACAGTCAACTGGAAAAAAAAATTTGTGTATGTAGGAGCCTCACTTCCCCAGTACCCCCTCGAGGTGAGTAAATTTTCATGATGGATATCTTTCAAAAGAGCTCGCCAATACCTTTAAAACGAATGGTTGAACCATCGATCTGCGATACTTCAAAATAAAGCTATCAATATTTTTCATTTTTTTTTTTTAAATGTTATATTGAGAATAAATTCAAAAAATTTTTAAATATATATTTAGTGTTATACTACTTCTCTAATATGGAAACTGTGTGCATTAATTATCATGGAAAATATTTTTTTTTAATAATAATTTTATAAATATTTTTACTGAGTGAATTGGTATAGGAAAATGTAGAAGAAAGTCGTGTGGTGGATACAACACACTAGTTATTTGTTGTTAGTGAAAGTAGGTAAGAAAAGCCGGTTCACCATCAGGCGGGTGGTGCAAGGCTGCAAGGCGGAGCGAACGGAGCCGTGTGGATGCCGCACCATCCCCTGAGGGCCTTGATGGGTTGGTATCGTCCTTGAGACATCCTCTAACTTAATCGTGAAACGTGGCGAGGGTGTTAATGAGGAAATTTAATTAAAAAATTAATTAGTGATTTTTGTAAAAGGTGATGATGGTTTTAAAAAAAGATTTTTTGTAGGGTTGTGTGAAGGCTATTGTTTATGAGTAATGAATTATAAAAATTAAAAAAAAAATAAATAAATAAAATTAAAAAAATTTAAAAATTTAAAAATTGAGAGATAAATAAGAAATAAATATAAAAATATGAATTTAACAATGAAGGATGTTGATGTGAATATATTATGAAAGAAATAGAGAAGTCTGACTGGGATTCGAACCCGGTACCTTGCAGTAAAAAATATTTCAGTAGTTTTCGCGTATGTGTGAGTGATTTTTCTATTATATGTCTGCACAATTCTTTTTAAACCTATGAATGCTATTGTTCGAAAAGAATTCAATCGTTTAAATGATATTAATTACAGAATAATAATTAAAATATAAAAAATAATAATAAAAGTTGGAGATCTTGTAAAATTAACTAAATGTTTTATGAAAAATGACAATGTACGTGAAAATTAAGTTAAAAGATGATTAAAATCTCAAATGTATAAGTGAAATTCGAACCCGGCGTCTACCTTAAGTTATTTTAACAAAACCTACCACCCCAATAATGTGGAATCGCCTATCTTCCTTATTCAATAAATGGTATAGTCTACGAAACCTATATACCCTTCGATAGATGTGGAATGACCCATTTTTTATCTTTAGTAATTAAAACAGTGTAATTACAAAGCTATGAATTAAGGATTTTCTTCTAAAAGATTTCAAATATTTTATGAAAACTGACATTGAGAGTAAAAAATTAAGTAGAAAGAATGAAAGAAAGTGTAGAAATAAAGAAGATCGGGTAGGATTCAAACCCGACACCTTGCAGTAAAAATATTCACATTGTGTGTGCGCATACATGTGTGATTTTTTCTATTATATGTCTGTACAGGTCTTTTTAAACCTATGAACGCTATTGTCTGAAAATTAATCAACCATAAAAATGATATTAATTACAGAATAATAATTAAAATTAAAATAATTTAAGATCTTGTAAAATTCACTAAATATTTTATGAAAAAAGACAATGTACGTGAAAATTAAGTAAAAAGATGATTGAAAATTCTTCAACATGTCTCAAATTCAATTAGTTATCAAATGTTTAATGAAGTGATTTGCAAAAGGTAATATATATTTTTTCTTATTCAATCTCCCTTCACAATGAGCTAGGTTGATATACCAAGGTCATACATCCCTCACCGAACCTGTTTTTTCTCCCGTACTTACACCCTCGAAGGAAATTGACCATTCCTACTTTTTTAGCGATGAGAGAAAATATCAGATTTTTTTATAGATTCCCTTTAACTTTTTTTAAATATAAATTCATTTCTTTCTATCTTTAGAATAATCTTATTGATTATTTGATATGCAATATGGGGATATAATAACTTTTAATAATAGACATTTCAGCAGATTTTTTTTTACAAATCGTTACAAAAAATTCATTACAACTTCAGAAAATCAAAAGTTTTTAGGTATAAATTGGAACTTTTTAGAATAATCCTTCACATATTAGACTAATGATCACTTAGTTCAATGTATTTTTAACCTATAGTTTAACCATTTTTTCTGTAACTCCCTTACATTTATTTACTGTGAACCCGTGAAATTTTAGCAATAAATTCAGAAATAGGGTCGTAAAAATAAGAATTTGGCATGATTTTAAATAAATTTTAGGATACATTTAACAAGATTTTTAAGACATTTGGCGATAAGATAATTCGGATTTGGCAAGAAACATGCGGTATAAATGAAGAGTGAAAAAAATTTTATCACTTGCTAACTTTTTTTTCCTGGTGTGAGGACGTTTATTTTATAACCTGAATTCAGTGGAACATAATAATAATAATTTTTTCAAGATGGATGTCAGAACAGATATCGTTTTGTTAAATGCATTTACTCATATATTCAATAGATCACATCTACGAAATTCAGAACTAGAGATTATAAACCAGCTTAAATTTCGAGTGAATGAATTTATCAATTCCGAAATTAGCAATCAACTTTATGAAAATGTTGATATGTTATCTGAGGAAAATTTTTACACCTGTTTAGATATTGTCTTAAAAGAAATGATAAAAAATGAAATTAATTGGGACAAAGTTGTAATTTACTTAATATTTTCAAGTGAACTTATGGCGAAGCGCCTTAAGAGATCTGGGGACTTTATCATACCTTGGATAAAATTTTTTAATATTTTCTAGAAGTATTTAGGTAATTGGATTATTGATCATCAAGAATGTATGAAAGTCAAAGAAGAAAAGAAATCTATTTTTAAGAGAATGTTGAGTTTTATCACTCGATCATAATATGAAAATTGTAAAAATATTATCTGCTATGGTGAATTATGTTCAGCTCAATCTGTATAAGAACGATGTTCAAGAAAAATGTACGAAATGTGAAATTGAAAGTAAATACAAAACTTTAAATGGAAATTTTCTTTAAGAAAAAATTATTTGAAGTAAAATTCATCTTTAAAAAAATAAAAAATAAATAAATATAAAAATAAGTTGATCAATGTAAAAAACTGAAAAAATTCACTGTTTGAAAAGAAGTTTTAATAAGTTTAAGAAAATATCGTATTATATTTCACCCAAGAGAGTGAATCCATCATTTTTTTCAGTACTTTAGCGTAAAATAATATCTAATGTCGAAAATTTCTATACCTAAAACAGTTATACTTTACATATAACTTTTTGGAATCTTCTTATCACTGTCATCGAACATATGTGTATACTTAAACATTTTTACAAAGTGGTATTTAAGTATAAATTTTCTTAAGTTTGCTATAAATTTTCAAATACCCTTTAAAAATAATAAATTTTGCAACATTCTTAAAATAAAATAAGTTTCTGAACATAGTGATAATTAGAAATTACCATTTTTTAGTTTTTAACGCGATCTGGAATCGAACCTGACACTTCCCTAATAACAACGTTAGAATTTTTTTGTAATTCATTCCCAACATTAGTTATTTTAAGGTATATTTCCTAAGAATTATTCAATAATCTATGTCAAATAAAGACTTCCCAACTACATTTTTTACTACTTTTCATCACTTTAACATAGTGAAGTGCCTCACGTCATATGCTACCTTTCACCCAATTTTTCCTTACAGATAGCAAGTTTGTAAATAATGAAAGCTAACTTTGAAAAAATTCAGAGTTGAAAAATATTAATATATGTTTTAAAAATACATTCTTGTTCACAGATGCATATTTAAGTTTTCTAAAGTGTATTTAAACACACTTAAAAAATATTTTAACTAAGTATTGTAGATTACAAACATATATATAAACTGAAAATGTTTTTATACAAAGTATTTTAGAAATTAAGATAACTTATTCTTGAATAAAAATATAAGAAACTTATTTTTACAATAATAAGATTGAAAATGTATGATAAAATCACAAAGTTATCAGCATAAGAGGCTGTAGATATTCGAAAAAATCATGAAGTATGTAATTTTAATGTTACACATGTGTTAACAACACATCTTATTTTACAAAGTACTAAGTTTTTTAAAGTCATTTAGTTTGAAGTTTTTCATACATATGCTTATAAACTGAAATTTTTGTGAATGAAAAATTTTTTACACAAAGTATTTTAGAAAAAATATCATCTCAGAAATTAACCAATTTATTTTTAGAATAAAAATATAAGAAACTTATTTTTACTAATGATAAGAATGAAAATGTAAGGTAAAATCTCATTCTTACCAATTTAAGAGACTGCAAGTATTTGAAAAATCATGAAGTATGGAATTTTAATGCTTCACACGTGTTAATAACGCGTCTTATTTTACAAAGTACTAAGTTTTTTAAAGTCATTTAGTTTGAAGTTTTTCACACATATGCTTATAAACGAAATTTTTTGTAAATGAAAAATGTTTACACAAATTATTTTAATACAAATACTATCTCAGAAAAATTAACTTTTTCTTTTTTAGATTGAAAATGTAAGCTAAAAATCTAACACGTATCAAATTTAGAAGCCGCTGATGTATGATGAAATCATGAACTTGAAACTATTAACAACCTTCCTTCTTTGAAAATACTAAACCACGATTTTCGACAAATCTATAATCAACTGTTAAAAAACATAGATCTTAGATTATTTTTTACCCTAAAAAGTTTAACGTAGATGCTACATCCATAAAAATACACAGTGAAAGTGTACAAATTATCTGTTTAGACATGTTGATAAACTAGAATTTTCCACAAGATTCGAGTATTATAGCAAGGTATGGGATAATATTTGGCTAAATTTCCACCAATATTGGCGATAGTTATAAAAATTTGGCATGAAATAAGAGAATTTGGCGTAAATTCTTAAGTAAAACTGATGAACGAAGAAAAAATTTGAATTAGTTACAGTCTTTTCTCGATGTAGAGTTGTCTAAGTTCTCATACTTAGTAGTTTTTAATCATTTTTAAAGTCCTACTTTTAGAGTGATTTTTTATAATTTGCTAAACTGAAGTACAAAATAGATAATACTTTACCGTCTGAGGAGACTTACGTTCCTGTTCAACACCCCCCTTCATCAAGTTTTGAGGATGAGAAGTTATCGAAACTTTTTATTTGTCCGATTTGCAATAAGTCATTTAAAAAAAAATCCTATCTTACTAGACATGTGAAGGTTCACAATGATATTAAACCTAATATTTGTTACGTGTGTGAGAAAGGATTTGTTACTTTACATAGTTTAAAAAGACATATGGAAACCCATAGAAAAATTTCCATAAGATACAAATGTGAATATTGTATTGAAAATTTCAATCGCAAGTGTGATTTATTTAACCATAAAAGATTATTTCATCAAAAAGTCTTAAACGAACATCTATGTATTATTTGTAAAGATGCTTTTAAACACAAGTATGGATTAGAAAAACACAAGAGGGTGCATTATCGTAAACCTGAGTATCTATGTGAGGAATGTTCTATAACCTTTTCAACTAAACATGCTTTTTCGAACCATAAGCGAAAAACTCATAAAAAGACTTTACATACATACTGTTGCTACGAATGTACTGATACTTTTTCAAACAAACGACGTTTTTTAAAACATAAAAGAAATATGCATAAAAAATCTTCAATGCAAACTAGATGTGATGAATGCAGTGAAACTTTTCAGTGTAAGTATGAATTATTGCAACATAAGAGAAAGAATCATCTTAAAGACTTTAACATACGTAGAAATTGTAATGAACGAAGTACTATCAATGAATTACCAACAGTTAATAATGACAGTGAGAATCTGGACTTGTTAAAATTTTTGGATAATTTTCACACTATATGTATGAATGGTGTTTTTGACCTACCTTCCAACAACTTTCAGAATGAAAATATAGACTTAGACTTAAAAAAATTTTTGAGCAATTCGAATGTGGAATATACAAGTGAAAATAATATTGATGATTTATGTACCAAAGTTGAAAATAAGGACTTAAATAATTTTAACCTGATACAAACTGATTTACCTCTAGTAAACTGTGACAATGAAAATCTAGACTTGCTAAATTTTTTGAATAACTTTAATATCGAATGTATGAACGATATCCCAACAATATAGATTTTTGTGAATTTGTTGTCTTGTATTATTGTGAATGAATTTCGAATAAAAAGATTTCAATGAAAATGGTTTGTTTTAATTCTTCTTTTTATTCGAAATTCATTCACAATAATACAAGACAACAAATTCACAAAAATCTATATTGTTGGGAAATCGTTCATACATTCGATATTAAAGTTATTCAAAAAATTTAGCAAGTCTAGATTTTCATTGTCACAGTTTACTAGAGGTAAATCAGTTTAGTATCAGGTTAAAATTATTTAAGTCCTTATTTTCAACTTTGGTAGATAAATTATCGATATTATTTTCACTTGTATATTCCACATTCGAATTGTTCAAAAATTTTTTTAATTCTAAGTCTATATTTTCATTCTGAAAGTTGTTGGAAGGTAGGTCAAAAACACCATTCATACATACAGTGTGAAAATTATCCAAAAAATTTAACAAGTCCAGATTCTCACTGTCATTATTAACTGTTGGTAATTCATTGTTAGTACTTCGTTCATTACAATTTCTACGTATGTTAAAGTCTTTAAGATGATTCTTTCTCTTATGTTGCAATAATTCATACTTACACTGAAAAGTTTCACTGCATTCATCACATCTAGTTTGCACTGAAGATTTTTTATGCATATTTCTTTTATGTTTTAAAAAATGTCATTTGTTTGAAAAAGTGTCAGTACATTCGTCACAACAGTATGCATGTAATGTCTTTTTATGAGTTTTTCGCTTATGGTTCGAAAAAGCATGTTTAGTTGAAAAGGTTATAGAACATTCCTCACATAGATACTCAGGTTTACGATAGTGCACCCTCTTGTGTTTTTTCTAATTCATACTTGTGTTTAAAAGCATCTTTACAAATAAAACATAGATGTTCATTTAAGACTTTTTGATGAAATAATCTCTTATGTTTCGATAAATCGCACTTGCGATTGAAATTTTCAATACAATATTCACATTTGTATCTTATGGAAATTTTTCAATGGGTTTCTATATGTCTTTTTAAACGATGTAAAGTAACAAATCGTTTCTCACACACGTAACAAATATTAGGTTTAATATCATTGTTAACCTTCACATGTCTAGTAAGATAGGATTTTTTTAAAAATGACTTATTACAAGTTGGACAAATAAAAAGTTTAGATAACTTCTCATCCTCAAAACTTGGTGAAGGGGGTTGTTGAACAGAAACGTGAGTCTCCTCAGACGGTAAAGTATTATCCATTTTGTACTTCAGTTTAGCAAAGTATAAAAAATCACTCTAAAAGTAGGACTTTAAAAATGATTAAAAACTACTAAGTATGAGAACTTAGACAACTCTACAGCGAGAAAAGATTGTAACTAATTCAAATTTTTTCTTCGTTCATCAGTTTTACTTAAGAATTTACGCCAAATTCTCTTATTTCATGCCAAATTTTTATAACTATCGCCAATATTGGTGGAAATTTAGCCAAAAATTATCCCATACCCTGCTATAATACTCGAATCTTGAGGAAAATTCTAGTTTATCAACATGTCTAAACAGATAATTTGTACACTTTCACTCTGTATTTTTATGGATGTAGCATCTACATTAAACTTTTTAGGGTAAAAAATATTCTAAGATCTATGTGTTTTTTAACAGTTGATTATAGATTTGTCGAAACTCGTGGTTTAGTATTTTCAAAGAAGGAAGGTTGTTAATAGTTTCAAGTTCATGATTTCATCATACATCTGCGGCTTCTAAATTTGATACGTGTTAGATTTTTAGCTTACATTTTCAATCTAAAAAAGAAAAAGTTAATTTTTCTGAGATAGTATTTGTATTAAATTAATTTGCGTAAAAATTTTTCATTTACAAAAAATTTCGTTTATAAGCATATGTGTGAAAAACTTCAAACTAAGTGACTTTAAAAAACTTAGTACTTTGTAAAATAAGACGCGTTATTAACACGTGTGAAACATTAAAATTCCATACTTCATGATTTTTCAAATACTTGCAGTCTCTTAAATTGGTAAGAATGAGATTTTACCTTACATTTTCATTCTTATCATTAGTAAAAATAAGTTTCTTATATTTTTATTCTAAAAATAAATTGGTTAATTTCTGAGATGATATTTTTTCTAAAATACTTTGTGTAAAAAAATTTTCATTCACAAAAATTTCAGTTTATAAGCATATGTCTGAAAAACTTCAAACTAAATGACTTTAAAAAACTTAGTACTTTGTAAAATAAGATGTGTTGTTAACACATGTGTAACATTAAAATTCCATACTTCATGATTTTTTCGAATATCTACAGCCTCTTATGCTGATAACTTTGTGATTTTATCATACATTTTCAATCTTATTATTGTAAAAATAAGTTTCTTATATTTTTATTCAAGAATAAGTTATCTTAATTTCTAAAATACTTTGTACAAAAACATTTTCAGTTTATATATATGTTTGTAATCTACAATACTTGGTTAAAATATTTTTTAAGTATGTTTAAATACACTTTAGAAAACTTAAGTATGCATCTGTGAGCAAAAATGTATTTATAAAACATATATTAATATTTTTCAACTCTGAATTTTTTCAAAGTTAGCTTTCATTATTTACAAACTTGCTATCTGTAAGAAAAAATTGGGTGAAAGGTAGCATATGACGTGAGGCACTTCACTATGCTAAAGTGATGAAAAGTAGTAAAAAATGTAGTTGGGAAGTCTTTATTTGACATAGATTATTGAATAATTCTTAGGAAATATACCTTAAAATAACTAATGTTGGGAATGAATTACAAAAAAATTCTAACGTTGTTATTAGGGAAGTGTCAGGTTCGATTCCAGATCGCGTTAAAAACTAAAAAAATGGTAATTTCTAATTATCACTATGTTCAGAAACTTATATTATTTTAAGAATGTTGCAAAATTTATTATTTTTAAAGAGTATTAGAAAATTTATAGCGAACTTAAGAAAATTTATAATTAAATACCACTTTGTAAAATTTTTTAAGTATACACATATATAAAGTATAACTGTTTTAGGTATAGAAATTTTTGACATTAGATATTATTTTACGCTAAAGTACTGAAAAAAATGATGGATTCACTCTCTTAGGTGAAATATAATGCGATATTTTCTTAAACTTATTAAGACTTCTTTTCAAACAGTGATTTTTTTCAGTTTTTTACATTGGTTAACTTATTTTTATTTTTATTTATTTTTTTATTTTTTTAAAGTTGAATTTTACTTCAAATAATTTTTTCTTAAACAAAATTTCCATTTAAAGTTTTTTATTTACTTTCAATTTCAAATTTCGTACATTTTTCTTGAACATCGTTCTTATACAGATTGAGCTGAACATAATTCACCATAGCAGATAATATTTTTACAATTTTCATATCATCATCGAGTGATAAAACTCAACCTTCTCTGAAAAATAGATTTCTTTTCTTCTTTGACTTTCATACATTCTTGATGATCAATAATCCAATTACCTAAATACTTCTGGAAGATATTAAATTTTTTTATCCAAGGTATGATAAAGTCCCCAGATCTCTTAAAGCGCTTCGACATAAGTTCACTTGAAAATATTAAGTAAATTACAACTTTGTCCCAATTAATTTCATTTTTTATCATTTCTTTTAAGACAATATCTAAACAGGTGAAAAAATTTTCCTCAGATAACATACCAATATTTTCATAAAGTTGATTGCTAATTTCGGAATTGATAAATTCATTCATTGGAAATTTAAGCTGGTTTATAATCTCTAGTTCTGAATTTCGTAGATGTGATCTATTGAATATATGAGTAAATGCATTTAACAAAACGATATCTGTTCTGACATCCATCTTGAAAAAATTATTATTATTATGTTCCACTGAATTCAGGTTATAAAATAAACGTCCTCACTCTAGGAAAAAAAGTTAGCAAGTGATAAAATTTTTTTCACTCTTCATTTATACCGCATGTTTTTTGCCAAATCCGAATTATCTTATCGCCAAATGTCTTAAAAATCTTGTTAAATGTATCCTACAATTTATTTAAAATCATGCGAAATTCTTATTTTTACGACCCTATTTCTGAATTAATTGCTAAAATTTCACGGGTTTACACCAAATAAATGTAAGGGAGTTACAGAAAAAATGGTTAAACTATAGGTTAAAAATACATTGAACTAAGTGATCATTAGTCTAATATGTGAAGGATTATTCTAAAAAGTTCCAATTTATACCTAGAAACTTTTGATTTTCTGAAGTTGTAATGAATTTTTTGTAACGATTTGTAAAAAAAAATCTGCTGAAATGTCTATCAGTACAAAAACCCTTAACGGGTTAAAAGTTTGTGACGCAGCTACTTTATCACTATAAGAATTTGAAATATGGGTCTTAAAAATAATGATATCAAGTTTTAAGTGACGCTCTTCTATTAGTTAAAATATACATAGATTTTCTTATTTGATCATTCGCTTTTTTCTTTTATTTATATTTACAATGCAAACATAATATTTTTAACTTCAAGATAAGACAAATATATAAAATATAGTCACTGATGCTTTTTCATTTTCCTTTCAATTTCAAAATAACAGTTTTAAAAGGAATGATATAAAAATTCCAGTCACGCCTCGGTGTCATTTTAAAAGATTTGTTTTTAGATTCCATTAAAATTACCTTTGTTTTGTCTGATAAAGTATATTTACACATTCAAACAGTGCTTTTAATTTTTAAATATACTGTCAAATAATCACACTTTCACTGAGTTTGCATTATAAATAAAAATTATTTATTTCAATAAATCGATTTGTCTTTTGCGTCACGCTATCCAAAACTGTGAGTAAAATATATGTAAATGTTATTTTGTATCATAGTATCCAACTAAGTGAGAATTTCTGCAAAGAGACAGTGTGATGCAAAGAAAACATTTGCACAAATTTTACTTGCAGTTTTGGATAGCGTGACGCAAAAGACAAATCGATTTATTGAAATAAATAATTTTTATTTATAATGCAAACTCAGTGAAAGTGTGATTATTTGACAGTATATTTAAAAATTAAAAGCACTGTTTGAATGTGTAAATATACTTTATCAGACAAAACAAAGGTAATTTTAATGGAATCTAAAAACAAATCTTTTAAAATGACACCGAGGCGTGACTGGAATTTTTATATCATTCCTTTTAAAACTGTTATTTTGAAATTGAAATGAAAATGAAAAAGCATCAGTGAGTATATTTTATATATTTGTCTTATCTTGAAGTTAAAAATATTATGTTTGCATTGTAAATATAAATAAAAGAAAAAAGCGAATGATCAAATAAGAAAATCTATGTATATTTTAACTAATAGAAGAGCGTCACTTAAAACTTGATATCATTATTTTTAAGACCCATATTTCAAATTCTTATAGTGATAAAGTAGCTGCGTCACAAACTTTTAACCCGTTAAGGGTTTTTGTACTGATATCATTACTTTTTAGAGGTTATTGATCAAAAAATTAAAACGAGTCGTTCCGGCTCATAGGAAGGTTAGGTTGATTTATCTTTTCTTATGAAGATGCCACCATCTTTTTTCAAAATGACAGCTACAATTTATTAATGAACTTGGTAGATTTATTAAAGAGGTCTATTTACATATGGAGTTTTAAGCAAATCGGTTCAAAAGTTATTGTGATAATTTTCAAGTGGCCACCATTTAGAAACAAAGGACAGAGTGACTGAGATGCCCAGTGAACTTATCAAAGATATTTGAATGATATGTCAACTGTGCAAATGCGATTCAAACTGATTCCATATTACAAAAGTTATTGTAATAAAAAAATTTTAAGTGGCCGCCACTTGGAAACAAAATGGTGGAGCAAGTTGCCTAGCAAACTTTTCCAAGATATTTAAACTGTATTAAATTCACTCCTCAACTTTGATCTGAACGTCTGAACCAGTTTAGTATTCTAAAAGTTATCGTTGTGGCATATTTTCAAGTAGCAGCCTGATTTCAAGTGGCTGCAACTTGGAAACTAGATAAATGTTGGAACAAAATTCATCCAAGATATTTGTGTGATAAGTTCAATGTCCAACTTAAATTGATTCAGTATTTCAAAAGATGAGAAAATTGCATATATTTCGGTAATCAGATGCAAAAATTATGTAATCAGAAAACATACGCCAAAAAAAGGCAGAAATCTCGCTGATTTTTGACTCAATATATGTATTTAACATCTGTGATATCACTTTTCAGAAATAGCACGAATTTCGTCCATTACAGCAGCGAAAATATTTGCCTATCTTTATTTAGTGAAAAAGAGAAACAATCGCTATTTGAGCAATTAGCCATGATAAAGGTAAATTTTGTTAATAAGACATGAAACGATGGATTTCGACCCAGTGGCAGAAACACCGCGACATAGTTACGGACACAGAAAAGCGGCTTGCGGACAGTTTTTGTCTGCAACTTTCGAATAATAATTCACTTAAAAAAACTTCTGTATAAAAACTAAAACTAATACTTTTATTATTTATAATTATCTATATTGTGTTGTGTCAAACATTGCTATAAAATATTTAATTGAATGAGATGAATTGAATGAGTACACACAATTGTTTATACTATATTGTCCTGCAGTAAAACTGTATTCGTGTATTGTTGCACGATATCACCTGATGTTACCCCCCCCCCCCCCAATCACCTTTCAGGCTTTTTGAATGTAAGCCATTTTCACCACTGATTAACACAAATTTTGCAGACAGATTATGAAATTTTAAAAGCCTGTCACAGACAGCTACGAAACTTTCTGCCACTGGGGATTTCGATAATTCACTGCAAAAATATTATGTTGTTTTGTAATGAATTAACAGCTTATTTCGTACTTTGAAAGATTAAAAGTAAATGTTATCGGTTAAACGATCCCGTATTGTAGATAGACTTTTGTATTGCGTATTTCTGCAATGTATAAATAATAAAAAAAGTAATTTTATTATTGTTTTGTGAAATAATCTCATATCTCAGCAATCATTTTTTAAAAACATACAAAATTTAATAATTAGCAGTGAAATTCCAGTGGCAGAAAGTTTTGTAGCTGTGTGCGACAGGCTTTTAAAATTTCAAAATCTGTCTGCGAAATTTGCCTGTAATCAGGGATGAGAACGGCTTACACTCAAAAAGCCTGAAGCTGATAGCAGCAATCTTTGGGGGAGAGAGCTTAACAATAGTGGTGATCTCGTGCAACAATACACAAATACAATTTTACTACAGAATTATAGTAATAAACAATTATAAAATAATAAGTGGAACTCATTCAATTAAATATTTATAGCAATGTTTGACACAACACAGTATAAATAACAAAAGTATTAGTTTTAGTTTTGATACAGAAATTTTTATAAGTGAATTATGAAGTGGAGGAGAAGTTTTGGAGCAGTTTTAAAAGAAATTAGCACTTTTCTATGTCCCCGTAGAATCTTAGTAACAGGGGAAAAGAATACGCATATGCTGTCTATCAAGGGAGATATAGGCTGCTTACGTCGCCGTTGTTAAGTACTGTTTTGTGTGTTCCTACCAAGGCACCTATATGGGGGCTCTAGAGTTCCTACCAAAGAGCATCTAAAACGTCATACATGGGTAGCGCATTGTCGCAGGCGAAAAATGTCCGTAAATTGCAGACAAAGACTGTCTGAAAGTTGTGGGCAATTTTTTTTATTAGTACAGAGACAGACAAAGAGTGTTCGAAAGTTACGGACTAATTGTTTTATTAGTGCAGACAAAAACTGTCTGCAAGCATTTATTCTGTGTCCGCGACTATGTCACCGTGTCACGGTGTTTCTGCCACTGGGGTGAAATAATAGTCTATATTAGCAATTAGTTGCTCTTGCATAATTTTAAAAAATAAGCGGTAAAATGATTGATTCCATATTTCAGCAAATTTATTGCATACATCGGATATTGTCTTTGCAAAAAAGGGCGAATTTCATTGATTAACATAGAGATAAAGCCTATTTCAGCAAACAATTAGGATTAAAATAACCTTATTAAGCAACGGCGAAATGATTGCGTGTTTCAATAATCAGCCACAAAACATCGTGAATTTCAGAAATCACCTTTGAAAAGATTTCAAATTTTATCGATTAACGCCGAATTAATATCGTATTTTAGCAATTAGTTGCACTTAAGCATAAATTTTTGACAGTTAATAGTAAAATGATCCCGTATTTCCGAATTAGGCTGCAAAATTATTGCATATTTCGGGATTCAGCTTTGAGAAAAGCATAAATTTCATAGATTAGCGGCGAAATAATTGAGTATTTGGAGATTAAACTTTATAAAGAATACGAATTTCATCGATTAGGCGCAAAATAATACAGTGAATTTTATTAGTTAGCAGAGATATAATAGCGGTATTTGGGAATTAAATGTGATTAAATGTAAATTTTAACTATAAAAATTGACACCATAGTTAGCGGTGAAAATAATCCCGTATTTTCGAAATCAGCTGCAAAATTATTGTGTATTTCAGCATTCAGCTTTGAGAACAAAGTGCAAATTACGTCTATTATCGACGAAATAATTGAGTATTTGGGACATTTAACTTAAAAAACGCAGAAACTTTATTAATTAGCGATGAAAAAAATTATGCATTTTAGCGATCAATTGTAAAATTATCGCGAATTTTGGAAATCAGTCTTGAAATATGTGAATTTTATCGATAACTGGTGAAATTATAGCATATTTTAACAAGTGGTTGTGACTATATGTATAAATATTGTTAATTTCACATTTATTTTTGCACATGCTGTGCAGTTTTTTTTTTTTTTTTTTTTTTTTAATAATAATGTATAGACCTTAAAAAAAAAAAAAAAAAAAAAAAAAGATGATACCTATATGTACCAGATTGAACAGAGAGAAAAATAGATACCTACCATTCCTTATAGAATGTGTAATTTAATTATTTATGGGGGGAAATTCTTAGAGAATCTACATATTTAAAGCCTGCAACAACTTAAAAATATTATTGTAGATTACAATTTAAAAATTTTTAAATAAAATTATCTAAAAAATAAATATTTAGAAATTATTTAAGTAAAAATTCTTAAATTGCAAATTAGAAGTATTTTGCAACAAATATTTCACTGGCTCCTAATTATTTTAATTATACTTTTATGAAATTTCAGTTCTTTTGGTCAGTAGATTTTGAGCTACACTAAAAAACTAATATCACCAAGAGATTTAAGATTGAAAAAAAAAAAAAAACATTAAAAAACTCAAAAGTCCCAATAAGTATAATTGCTAAGCATATTGACTAAATTACTTCAAATTTAGTATCCAGTTGTAAAATTTTCTCCAGGATCTAAAAGTCAAAATTGTGTATTCGTTGGAAATATAAATTTTAACATCGTTGCACACTATTCGAAAATCTGACTTCCAAACAGGGTTGTTGATTTTTTTATTTTTTTCAAAAAAATCGATTTTTTTTATTTAAATCAAGATTTAATTGATTTTTATTATGTATTCATACATTATTGTACAACATTTGTGTTTTATTATGTGTAGATATATGCACAATATCCACACTATCAATCATTTTACTTAAATTATAAAAATATAAATAATATTCTATTTCTATAGAAAAAATCCATGTAGGCATTTATTACCAACATTTTTATTCAACATAATATCTTCATAATAAGAAGTAATTGTATAACAATCATAAATGCGGTAGTATGAGCCACTCAACTTCAGACTTTGACTTTGTAGCTACAATAATGTATTGAAATAAAGCAAAATTTTACTCACACTATTGAACACATAAAATAATTTTGGAAAAGGATAATTTAATAGGAAATATGACATATAACTGAAGCAATGTATTAAGAGAAAAAAATCTTTACTCATAGTTTCTAATCAAAATTAAAAAAAAAAATAAGGAATTAGGGAAGATAAAAAAAAAAAAAAAAAGATATCCTAAAAATTTTTTACTTTGGTTTAACAAATATCATTTGAATCAAGAAAATTTTTTCACACTTTACCCATTAACAATATTCATATTTTCATTACCATTTTAATACTTTCACTTTTTTTTTTTAAATCTTTTTTTTACATTTAGTGGGTACAATTCATTAAAACAAGCAGTGACAGCAGCCTCGAATTGTATTTAACTGATTATATGTAGTTAAAATAAAATGTTATTATTTTTTAAAAACTTTTTGGAGCCTGCAGGGCTTTTTAAACAGTACAATGTAAACAATGCTATTATTTTTTAAATATCATATGAGCCAATGCTAAATGACATAAACTGGTATAAGAGCTAAATAAATAAGGAAATATTTTCTTTTTTAAATGTTTTTAGAAATTGCAGAAGTAGGAATTTCATAGTAAATATTAAATAATACATTGGGAAATTGAGAACTAAAAACTTTAAAATATATCCTTAAAGTGTTTGAGATAAATGAAGGCGGTAAAAACTGATAAAACCCGTTACACCATTGCACAGTAAGTATTATGCCAACCCTGTGGCAACTCGTACCGCTAAAACGCTCTAGAGTGATCCCTGGCAGCAGGAGTTGTTTATATTTAATGTCTACGGATATTCCACCTCCTTCCATGACTTAGCGGTAAGATATATCTATATAGTTTTATTTTCTTAAAACTTACAATTAGTTTTTCATAAAATGTAATTACATGTTTCGTCTGTTATGAAGAACAAAAATTTTGTCAAATATAAACAAACCAGTGTTTCCACTACAGTCGCTTTTTATGCAAAATGCTAGACAGTTATCCAAAATACGATAATTAAAGAACATGATCACACATTTATACTAAAAAATTACATTAAATTCTATAATAATAATAATAATAATAAAAATCTTTCACAAAAAAGTCAGAATAGACAATTTGCACGTTTTCTGATTTTATTCTAATAGAAAATGAAAAGGTAAGAAAATAAATACATACATATTCATTACATGAATAATAATAAATACACAATAAATGCATACATTTTCTTTATTTGAAATCTAATGACTGATTTATAACAATTTTAACATCGCACTATTTACTGTATAGAGAAAACGCAGTATAATATATCGTGACGTCACTCTTTATGACAACAAACTAAAGTAATCGTTGTTTACATTTGATTTCATGCTTTACTTTGCTTCTTGAATCAGTGAAATAGGTTTTCTATGATATAATAATGACTGATATTAAAAAATTGTAGTATAAATATTGTACTATTTGTATTGTACCATTTTGCACTAATACAACAGCTAACGCTTCTCAAAAGTTATTCTTTAGCGTTCCACAGGATCCTATGAAACGAAAACATTGGACAACCGCCATGAAAAGAAAACATTTGAAAATGATGATAATGGAAAATGGTGATAATGATATTGAATGATTCTAAGATGAAAAAGAAATGCTCAGAAATCACATAAACGATTAATAATTACGAAAGTTAAAACAAATTGCTGCTTACTAACCAGGCTAACAGAATGTAAACATTGAAGCATCATAAAGTGTGACGTCAGGCAGCGTTTTGAAGTCACGTGACTTTTGGTTAATTTTAAAGTTATTTTTTAAATTAATGAGAATTTTTTTTGCATTTTTAATAAACTTTTTGAAATTTATGGGCCTAAAACTACCAGAAGAATAGGATTTTGTTCAAATCCCCCATGTGTGCAAATTCCTCATTCAGAATGAACTTTTTTCAAAAATATTGTGATTTCGGACAAATTGTGAAAATAGTTTTCAGTTGCATAAATTTGGTAAGAAATGAAATTATAAACAAACTGTCACTAAACAGTGTGAGCAATCTATTAATGATAAATAATGCAGGCCTTGAAAGTGGGTTTAATTTTTAAGATGCATTTGTACAATTAACTGCTATGGGGGAAAAAAAGAAGAAGAAAAAGAAATCTAAGTAAGAAAGCTTTTGATAAGTTTTATTTAGCTTATTTTTGGAATAGCTTTACTATAAGGCACCCATCGCTGTTGCTGATGTACATCTCACTGAATGAGTCGATTACTGCAAATCGATATTCTGAATCATTACAAAACATCAAAAATACATTTTAAGAAAATAAATTACTGTTTCACTCTGGTGCTTGTTTTGAAATTCACTGAAATAAATTAAGCATATTTTAAAGATTAATAAAATATTTAAAACAGTAATATAAATTTGAGCTACTTCACCACAAAAAAAAAAAAAAAAAAAAAAAAAAAAAAAAATCACAGAGCTTTCAAGCTTTAACACATAAAATTCAGCATTATAAATGATGTATAATCTAAAATAACTTGAAGATTTGCCCCAAAATTTCAAAATTACAGCCTTGCATGAATCTGAAAATGCATGCAAACTTGTGATGTATCTAATTAAGGCTGTACATCAGTCAGATAGCCCCCTTTCTCCCTTTCCATGTTATCATATATAGGATTTTTGTTGTTTCGTTTTACAAGGCTGTATCATTCAAAAATAAAGTTTTTCGTAATCTGTTTTTGGAAAAGAATAATACAGCTATTTTATTCCAATAAATAAATTTTGGACTGTAATCGAAGTATCTCTTAGTATCTCGATTAGTTAGGATCTCTAATCAAAACATTTAAATTTATTTTTCCAAAAATTGCTAAGCTAAAAGGTGACATATTACCAATAATAACAACATAATTAAAGTAATAATAAACCTAATAAAGAATTCGAAAACTTGTTTAATTATCATATTACAGAAAACTGAGTAACATTTTGCGGAAAAAGCGACTATAAAAAGAGTAAACAATGGTTTGTTTACAAATAACAATACCTTCGTGCAATCAGACGAAGACTATAATTACATATACGTAAAATTAAGCAAGTTTTAAGAATATAAAATTATAAAACACTTACCACTAAATCATGCAAGAAGGTGGAATTTTTGAATAAATATTTTAATTCCCGATTGAAAATAAAAATGTAAAAAACACTGTCACACTCTTAATTTCTTTAATAAAAATTATGATTAACACGTTCACGCTGGCGTGGTACACTGGTGGGTCACAGAAAAAGTATCCGAGCACTAGCAATATTTATCTAAATCATGCAAAATTTCGTATTAATTCCAATTTCTAATCAACAAATTAAACAAACACCGCGGACGGATACAGGGAAAACAATTAGCTTAGCGTCTACAGGATGTACGCATCCGTATGATGTACGCATGCGCTCCAAAGACCATGGACCATGGTATAAATTTGTGTGCATGAGGGATTTATTAAACGTTTTCGCTTTTAAAAAAATTTTAATTCATTATGAATAATGATGAAATAGAATATCTATAATTAAAGAATTCTTAATTTATTTTAAATATTATATAAATACTTTTTTGACGAAATGGGAAATCTTAAAATTAAAATTATATTCTTCATAACAAAAATTTATTGACTGCATTCACGTTGGTCAGCCAACCAACGTGTCTTGTAAGTAAGAACCGAATTACGACATTTTCGCCGAATAAAAGCATACATTTTGGCGGAGTAATATAGTTCTATTTTCAAATCAACTTTTACAAAAAACAAGAGTTTTCCTGAAAAAAACAAAAACGTTACTCGATTCAGAAAGATCCCATTAACAACATATATTAATTATATTAAAATCGTTCGTGCGGTTTTAGAGATTTACATCCTTACATCCTTACAGTGGACACCACACATTTTCCCTTTCTGGCTTTAAATTGAGATTCAGATCTCAAAACATACTGCATGTAGGAACGTAAAATTTTCAGGATGGATTAAGACCGACGATAAAAGATTATTTTGAAAATATCAGAACAAAATATGGTATATTTGCTGAGATATTAAGTGTCGGCTTTTACAAATCTCTTTGATGTCGAACTAGGCGTATATATGAGTTCGCAGCGTTCCGTCCGTTTGTCCTTCCGCTTGAGTCACTCGAAAAACTGCCGTTTTTCATGATTATTAAAAGTTATTATATCCCCATATTGCATATCAAATAATCAATAAGATTATTCTAAAGATAGAAAGAAATGAATTTATATTTAACTAGTATGTTGTGGCCACCACAAGACTTTCTTCTATATTTTCCTATACATATTCAATCAGTAGCAATATTAAAAAAAAAAATATATATGAATTTTTTTCTTTTTTTTGGTTAACAGTAAAAAAAATCGGTAACTTTGTTTTAAATTATCACAGATTTATAGTTCAACCATTCGTTTTAAAGGTATTGACGAGATCTTTCGAATGATACCCATCTTCAAAAATTACCCCCCCCCCCCGGGGGGGGTACTTCCCCCCCCAGGGGGGAAGCGATGCCCCCACATGCACAGAAATTTTTTCCTAGTTCACTATTACTATTATCAATAAATCATATTAATTTTAGAGTCACAAGTTAAAAATAACTCTCATTATGTACATTTAAACGAAATTTTGTCCTATACTGCCATGTTAAAAATTTAGAAAACATGAGATCACAGCGCCACCTCTTGAGCTTTTGATCCCCAAATGTAATCAGCACCAGTTTATGTCGGGGACCAACTAAATACCAAGTTTGGTTAAATTTCGTTAAAAAAAAAATACGAATTTTTTTTCTAAGTTTTTTTTTCATTAAAAGTAAAAAAAATCGATAACTTTGTTTTAAATTATCACAGATTTATGGTTCAACCATTCGTTTTAAAGGTATTGACGAGACCTTTCGAAAGATACCCATATTGAAACTTCCCCCCCCCCCCTCCGGTGGGAGGGAACCGATGCCCACACATGCACAAAAATTTTTTCCTAGTTAACTACTACTATTATCAACAAGATCTTTCGAAAGATATCCATTGTGAAAATTTACCCCCCCTGGGGGGTATTTCCCCCCTACGGGGGGAAGCAATGCCCCCCATGAACAAAATTTTTTTCCTAGTTACATACTACTATTATCAATAATTCATACTAATTTTACAATCACAAGTTTAAAATAACGCTCATTATGTACATTTATACGAAATTTTGTCCTATGCTGCCATGTTAAAAGTTTACATAAAATGCGATCACAGCGCCGTCTACTGGGCGATTAATCCCAAAATCTAATCAGACACTTTCCATGTCAGGGTCCAACTATACACCAAGTTTGGTTTAATTTCATTCATCGGTTCGTGAGATACGGTGAAAAATACGAAATTTTGCGATTACAGCGCAACCTGCCGGACGATTGATCCCCAAATCTAATCAGCACCTTGCCCCGTCATGTTCCAACTATATACCAAGTTTGGTTGAATTTCATTCATTGGTTCGTGAGATACGGTGAAAAATACGAAATTTGTCCTATACTGCCATGTTAAAAATTTACATAAAATGCGATCACAGCGCCACCTGCTGGGCCATTGATCCCCAAATCTAATCAGCACAATGCCCCGCCAGGGTCCAACTATATACCAAGTTTGGTTGAATTTCATTCATTGGTTCGTGAAATACGGTGAAAACAATAAACCACAGACAGACAGACAGACAGACATTTTCTAAAAACTATCAATTCGTGTTCAGGACATCCCAAAACGTGTAGATCCGTCAAAAAACGGAGGCCGAAAATTTTCGCGAATCCAATACTTTCTCTATATTACATATAGAAGAAAGTAAAAAAAGTTAGTGGGAATCTATAAAAAAATCTGATATTTTCTCTCATCGCTAAAAAAGTAGGAATGGTCAATTTCCTTCGAGGGTGTAAGTACGGGGAAAAAAACGGGTTCGGTGAGGGATGTGTGACCTTGGTATATCAACCTAGCTCATTGTGAAGGGAGATTGAATAAGAAAAAATATATATTACCTTTTGCAAATCACTTCATTAAACATTTGATAACTAATTGAATTTCAGACATGTTGAAGAATTTTCAATCATCTTTTTACTTAATTTTCATGTACATTGTCTTTTTTCATAAAATATTTAGTGAATTTTACAAGATCTTAAATTATTTTTATTTTAATTATTATTCTGTAATTAATATCATTTTTATGGTTGATTAATTTTCAGACAATAGCGTTCATAGGTTTAAAAAGACCTGTGCAGACACATAATAGAAAAATCACTCACACATACGCGAAAACTACTGAAATATTTTTCACTGCAAGGTACCGGGTTCGAATCCCAGTCAGACTTCTCTATTTCTTTCATAATATATTCATATCAACATCCTTAAATTCATATATTTTATCGATTCCTAATTGATTTGCCAATTTTTAAATTTTATAATTAATTTCTTAATTAACTCTCTAATTAATTTTCTAATGAGTCACAAACAATACCATGCTTTTTTCATTCTACCGCAAACATCTCTTTAAAACCATCGTAACCTTATACAAATAATCACTAATTATTATTTTTTAATTAAATTTCCTCATTAACACCCTCGTCATCTTTTACAATACTGTCAGAGAGGTGTGTCAAGGACGATACCAACCCATCTAGGCCCTCAGGCGGGTGGTGTGGCATCCGCACGGCTCCGTTCGCTCCGCCTTGCACCCTTGCACCACCCGCCTGATGGTGAATCGGCCTTTCTTACCTACTAGTGAATGTGCTTTACTAATAAAGCCCCCCCCCTCACACAGAACTAATTATCATATAAAACTCTTCATAAGCCTAATTTGAATTGTTTAACATAGGTTTACATAACAGTGCTTGTTATATTACCTCTTAATCTCCAACCTGTTCTTATAGTACTGAATTTCAGGGGAAGAGAAAGTAGTGTGAGTGACACACCAGATTATTTTTTATTTATAAAAACCGTTGCAATTAAACAAAATTTTCCTTTCAAATTTCAATTCAACTTGCAAAGTAGCAACAATAATAACAATAATAGGACTAATTAATAAAAAATATAATAATAATGTTAATAAAAAAAATAATAATATGGTGTGGCATTCATACAACTTTTTCTTCTGCATTTAAATCCTTATAAAAATAGATCCCAAATTAAATGAAAAGATAACTAGTACTGCATATGAGCTTTAGAAACTATTGAAAATATTTCAGAAACACTTTTTTTCGACCTATATTTCAATCTGAGAAGGTTGGGGGGGGGGGGGGGGGGTTGTCGATCTTTTTCCTTTCCCCAACGATTCGAATAACATTTTATTTGAAATTTATCTGTTAAAGTGAAGCATTTTTTATACGCCTCACGTTTACATATCTTTTACATGTATACTTCCATTTTAATGCAAAAGTATTTCGTATTTATGCCGCTTAATATCGGTTATACGCCTTTTTTACTTTCCTGAAATTCATAAAATCTCTCGACCGGACATTATTTTTGCGTTTTAAATAAGGTTTGTGAACTGTGATACTAATATCATGACTTCGAAATTATTTACAATCGGTGAAGTAATTGGAGACAAATTGTTTCATGATAGTTTAAGTGATGATGATGTAAGATGTGAAAAGTTATTCTAACTTCTTTTAAAGTCGCAATGGATAGCATTAAAAAAACTTCGAACTTAATTTGTTTATCAAAACACAAGTGAAAAACATTCATAAAACTCAATTAATTTCACAAGCAGTTCTCTCACAGAATATCACGCGAGCGTTAAATATTTTAAAATGTAATTAAGTAACTACCTGTATCGACAAAAATCGTATTATACAGTTATTAAATATACGCAATATATATAATTAATACTATTTTTATTTTATTTTAATTATTATCTTCAAATACATATTATACCGTAGTGTAATATACAATAGTTACTACATTATTAAAAAAAAAAAAAAAAAAAAAAAACTTTATTAATTAGTATTTCACATAAATTTTACTTGATTGCCATTATATTTGTAGTAATCAACGTTTTATTCTTTAATTTCGAATATACTTCTTTTTATTTATACGTTTTTGTACTTCAGCCCCTTGAAATACGTATAAATGGTGCTTTATTCTATTTAAGTAAATGATAAATAAATAATAATGCATTAAATAACACAATGAAGCACAACTATTTTAAAGAATTTTAAAACTCTTAGTTTTATATAATGTTTAAAATTAACGATTGAATTAACGTTTTATTTAAAATTTATTTTTTATTTGCAATAAATAAAAAAAATAATAATGCATTAAATAATATAATGAAACAATAAAAACAATTTTAAAGAACTTTGAAACTATTAGTTTTATGTAAAGTTTAAAAATGCATTCGTATACAAATAAATTTGTAAGAATCAAAGTTCTTTACTATGAATTCATTTATGCGTCGTTTTATGACAGACCCTTGAAAGAGATAAATATAATTTACTTATCTGTTTATAAAATAAGTTAAAAAAATTTCTTCATATTTACAGTGTAATATGAATGTTACATTATTAAACAAATAAATAAAATCACGCCAACTTTAGTGATAAAAATCTCCAAAAGGTAACTGGGATATTCTTTTTCCTGACCAGGAAAATTCTCACCCCTCTCCCTCTCCCCTTTACGGTTATACCCCCGTTTCGCCGACACGAAAATTTCCTACCCCCTTTCGTTGACAAATTCCCCAAAGAAGGGAAAATCGACAATATCGGTTTCACCTGTTTCGCCGACAGTGAATGTTCACCCCCATTTTGTCGGCGAAATGAGGGTATATATAACATACATTTTTCAAGCTCATTTAAGAATAATTGTGTAGTTTGAAGGCAATAATCCTAAAAAACTAAGAAGCTAAGATGCAGAAAAACTTGGGAAATAAATACGATAGTTTACTCAGGTAGAATTGTTAAATTTTTTAATAGGATAACACTTAGTTTATTATTATTTACTTAAATAATAAATACAAGCACAAAAGTTTAATATGAATATATTTATATTTAAAAATAAAAACTGCCGTAAAACAGAATAAAAAGTAGAATATCTTTGTTAATTACCTTCTGGCCAACTCATTTTTAAATTTAGTCGAATTCCAAATATTACATCCTCAAACAAAATGAGAACTATTAGAAAACATTCATTTAAACTTTTTTTTTACTTTCTTCTATATGTAATATAGAGAAAGTATTGGATTCGCGAAATTTTTCGTCCACTTTTTGATGGATTTACATGTTTTGGGATGCGGAGAACACGAATTAATAGTTTTTAGAAAATGTCTGTCTGTATCATTTTTTTGTGGACGCTGTATCTCACGAACCAATGAATGAAATTTAACCAAACGTGGTATTTAGTTGCACCCTGACATAAACTGGTGCTGATTAGATTTTGGGATCAATCGCTCAATAGGTGGCGTTGTGATCGCATTTTATGCAAATTTTTAACATGGCAGCATAGGACAAAATTCCGTATAAATGGGCATAAAGAGAGTTATTTTACACTTGTGATTGTAAAATTAATATGAATTATTGATAATAGTAGTAGTTAGCTAGGAAAAAAATTTTGTGCATGTGGGGGCATCGGTTCCCCCCCCCTGGGGGGGAAGTACCCCCCCGGGGAAGTAAATTTTCAAGATGGGTATCTTTCGAAAGGTCTCGTTGATAATAGTAATAGTTAACTGGGAAAAATTTTTTGTGCATGTGGGAGCATCGGTTCCCCCCACGGGGGGGGAAGTACCCACCCGGGGGGGCAAAGTTTCAAGATGGGTATCTTTCGAAAGGTCTCGTCAATACCTTTGAAACGAATGGTTGAACCATAAATCTGTGATAATTTAAAACAAAGTTATCGATTTTTTTTACTTTTAACAAAAAAAACCATTTTTTTTAACGAAATTTAACCAAACTTGGTATTTAGTTTGTCCCCGACATTAACTGGTGCTGATTTTGTTTGGGGATCAATAGCTCAACAGGTGGCGCTGTGATAGCATTTTATCTAAATTTTTAACATGTCAGCATAGGACAAAAATTCGTATAAATGTGCATAATTAGAGTTGTTTTAAACTTGTGATTGTAAAATTAATATGAATTATTGATAATAGTAGTATGTAACTAGGAAAAAATTTTTCTGCATGGGGGGGATAAATTTTCAAGATGGGTATCTTTCGAAAGGTCTCGTCAATACCTTTAAAACGAATGGTTGAACTATAAATCTGTGATAATTTAAAACAAAGTTATCGATTTTTTTTTTTTTTTACTTTTAACAAAAAAAAAAAAAAAAAAAAAAAAAAACTTAGAAAAAAAATCGTACTTTTTTTTTTTTTTTTTAAATATTGTTACTGATTGAATATGTATAGGTAAATATAGAAGAAAGTCTTGTGGTGGCCACAACATATTAGTTTTTAACAGCATTTATGTTATATAATTTATACTTGCTGGTTTTTATTGAGCTTATGTATCGATTTGTTTAAACTGAAAATATAAGATTTTTTTTAAAGATAATAATAAACAAGGATTTTGAAAATTTCAGTAGATTTCAGAAATCTGCTGATCACAACCAATTTAAACATTGAAATTTATGATAAAGTTCAAAAAAGAAAATCATGATAGAACTTACTTCAATGGTGTTATTTTAGAAATGGAGTCTAATGAGATAAGGAAAGTTAATTTTAAGCAAGGTATAGGTCTTGAAGATAAGTACCTAAATTCTTTTAACTCAGTAATATTTGTGCTTAAACACACACACAGGGGAGATAGGGAAAAAAAAAGAATCTATAGAGTGAAAATATGAATAAATAAATTACTTGTCTTTACCAATATTTCTAAACTGTAATAAAAGTCGAAAAGTTATTATACAATTATTCTTATACTAGCAGGCTATGCCTACTTCTTTTTAAAAAGAATTCCTTTTGAAAATAAATTATTAAAAAATAATGATAATAAAAAGTTGTTATATTATAAATGTTGCTACACTATAAATTTTACATATGCGTTTTTATTACATTATTTATACTCTTTATTTGCCTTCATCTATACATTTCACATATCTTATGTAATGACAATCATTTTCAATGCATTATAATATCAAAATTCTAATTTTGAAAAAAAAAAAAAAAATTCTACAAAATTTTAAAATTCGCACTCTGTGGTCTCAGGCTGTATCAATTTCTGGGAGTGCACTGTAAAAAGAGAAATAATTTTATGACAGTAACGTGGTCATAAATTAGACGTAAAAAATGACAAGTGAAAATTGTAATTCACCATGGGTTTGTGAACCTCAGACTGTGAGTCGTATCAACTGATAAAAAGGGGTGAACTGGACACTAATCTCCTTACGTAACTAGTACCCGCCATTTCATAGAATTGAAATTTCCTTTCCAGTTGTTTTCCCCATAATTATAGGACAAATCCCTAAATAGCTGGAGAGGGAAGCTTGAATGGGAAAAACAGGGGGTAGGAAATTTTTTTTTCGGCGAAACGGGGGTTACACCCCCTTTACGACTTGGTATATTCCCAGAGACCACCCCGACCCCTCTCAAGGGTTGTGATTGCTTTTGTTGAAGCTGTCAGGGAAAAGAGCGATAAAGCCTAGCTATGGCAGTCTGCACTCCTCATTGAAACTCATTGAAACCTTTGGACAGCCCCTGCCCGCCTGTCCAGCATGTTCCCTCTTTCGTTCAAGATTCAAGATAAACTGTTATCGGAGAATTATAGAGGGTGAAAGTGAAGAAGATAATATTTTTACAATCCTTATATAAGATTTATTGAAAGATAGAAAAAGAGCAGAATTTCTAACGCATTTAAAATTGTAAATTTTGTTTTCTCCATAATTATCTTTTACAAGTTTATAAAAATTAAATAAATAAACTAATTAATTAAATAATTCATAAATAAATTCATAAATATTAGAATCGCCCGGTGGTTGAATCTTTATTACTTTTTTAAAGTAAGCATTGAAATAAAAAATATAAAAATTCAAAATTTAAGTATAAAAAATGTTCTTAGAAATTACACTATCCATCAAAATAAATAAAAAATGAAATGAATGAATAAACAAATAAAATTAAAATTAATAAATATAAGTAAATATCATCATCTTTTTACTTTCCAAACACTATAGTGAGGAAAGTATTGTAATCATGTCAAAAATCCGAAATTTTAAAATTGTAAATTTTGTTTTCTCCATAATTATCTTTTACAAGTTTATAAAAATTAAACAAATAAACTAATTAATTAAATAATTCATAAATAAATTCATAAATATTAGAATCGCCCGGTGGTTGAATCTTTATTACTTTTTTAAAGTAAGCATTGAAATAAAAAATATAAAAATTCAAAATTTAAGTATAAAAAATATTCTAAGAAATTACACTATCCATCAAAATAAATAAAAAATGAAATGAATGAATAAACAAATAAAATTAAAATTAATAAATATAAGTAAATATCATCATCTTTTTACTTTCCGAACACTATAGTGAGGAAAGTATTGTAATCATGTCAAAAATCCGAAATTCAGATTTTGATGTTTCTATACGTTTCGAGGTCCTCTGAGTCCGTTTTCACTATTTTTACGATGATGTATGTATGTGTGTATATATGTGTGTATATATGTGTGTATGTATGTGTGTATATATGTGTGTGTGTATGTATGTGTGTCTGTGAGTGAACACGCTAGCGTCTAAACACTTTGTTGCTGAAAGTTGGTACATATATTGCAAGTCACCAAAGTACGAACCCTATTGATTTTGGTGAATCTAGCACTTATAGTTTTTTTACAGGGACACCAGGAAAAATTCTTTATCATTAAGGCCTATTGGGCCAAATTTTTAAAAGTGCGATAGCGTCTAAACGTCTTATTAATCTGAGCAAAAAATTTTTACACATGTTATAGGTCATAGTTGCACGAATTGTTTAGATTTTGGTGAATTTAGCACTTACAATTTTTTTACAGGGTCACAAAGAAAAATTCTTTATCATTATGGTCTATGGGGCCAAATTTTTAAAAGTGTGATAGCGTCTAAACACCCCTAATCAAATATTTCTGCAATCTGCATAAAGAAAATCAAGATAAAATGGCAATTATTTGTAGAAAAAGAGCAAAATTTCTAACGCATTTAAAATTGTAAATATTGTTTTCTCCAGAATTAACTTTTATAAGTTTATAAAAAGTCTGATGAGAATCGGGATCCCGATGGAAAAGTTTAACGGCAAACAACGAAGTTAGTAAAGGTTTTTAATGTATTAATTTAGTAATTTCACTTCGTTTTTTAATTAATATAGTTTAATGTTAGGTAAATAAGTTAATTAAGTAAATAAACTAATTAATTAAATAAATAATTAGAATATTGAATTCAAATGTGGAAAAAGTGTTTATTGATTTATTATCATTAAATATGAACAGATATTACAATTTTTTAAATAAATTTAAAAATAATACATCAGTTAATGCAACTAAATTATGTTGTTTAAGAAAATATGATAAACTGTCATTAATTCAATATAGAACTTTAAAAAATAAAAGTATCGAAGGAAAATTTTGTAGTAAAAAATAGAACAAACCTCTTACCGATTTTAATGAAACTTTGTATAATCATGTACAATTTGTGAAAAAATTACAGTAAGTGTCAAACATACTTGGAAGAGGGGGGGGGGGCAGAGAAAAATATATTAAATTTTTAAATTACCATTTTAGCAATTTTAATAATATATTACCACTTATTACAATGAGCGTATTATATACCTGGAGGGGGGCAGGGGAGGGGGGGTAGATGGAAATAAAATATATTTTCATTTAAAACGCCCTATTATAGATTTAAACAAAAACTTTGTATAATAACATACAATTTGTGAAAAAAATCACAATAAGTATCAGACATACTTGGGGGTGGGGGTGGGGTTAAAGAGAGGAAGGAGACAGAGGAAAATAAAATATTTTTTAATATCACCATTTTACCGATTTTACCTAATTTCTCCTCGTAAAATTGATGCTTAACATCAACGAGAGTGGAAGTGTTCTATTTCTACATAGGGCGGGGGAGGACAAAAGAGACAGATTAAAAGAAGAAAATTCATTTTTGATTAACTTTTTTACAGATTTAAATCATATATCGAATTTTTGCATAACTCACTATAATTATTCATTAATAGTAATCGATACACACAAAATATAAATAAACAATAAAACAAACGATAATAAGTGTTGTTTAAAAAGATTATTTTATTTTCCATCTGTCCCCCTACCCCCCCCCCCCCTTATCAACTTTAGTTAACTTTCACTATAATTTTAATAAAATGAAAGTGGTCGTACAAAGTTTCATATAAGTAGGTAGCATGGTGATATAAAAACAAACATTTTCTTCACTCTGCCCCCCCCCCCTCAGAGCAAATCGTCCAGATATGTGTACACTGGTGTACACTCACTGCGATTGCAATTTTTCATAAGCAGAAAGTTGCATAGATACAAAGTTTTTTTTTAATCGACAATGCGGTTGTTTAAGGAATAATATATTTTACTTCTATCTGCGTCCCCCTTGCCCCCCCCCCAAATATATAATGCACTCATTTTGAGATCTTCATAAAAAGCAAGTGGTAGCTATAGAATATGTCTTTAAAATCGGTAAAATGGAGATATAAAAAATATTTTATTTTCCTCTGTCCTCCCCCCCCCCTTCGTCTTTAACCCCCTCCCCCTATCCTTAAGTATGTTTAACCTTACTGTGATTTTTTTCACAAATTGTACGTTATTATGCAAAGTTTTTGTTTAGATCGATGATAGTGTATTTTAAAGAAGAATACATTTTATTTCCATTGGTCCCCCTTGCCCCCCCCCCCCCGAGGTATATAATACACTCATTGTAATATTCATGAAAATTAAGTGGTAGTTATAGAATATATCATTAAAATCTCTAAAATGGTGATATAAAGAGTCTTTATGGGAGTGAACTATTTCCAAAACTATAACCATATTATTTAATATTTTAGAGAATATAACATTTTACATGCTGAAAAAATCATTAGTGAATCAATCATTAGTGAAGTTATAAAATGTTTCATAACTTCTATCGACAAAAAAAAAAAAAAAAAAGCTAGATTCATTGTAGTAGTTCAGTCCATAAAACAACTCCTCTAGAGTATTTTGTCAAAGTTTCATAAGATTTATATAATAATAACTTTTGGAGTTATGATGTTTTGTGAAAAAGCAAAATGTTAAAAATCTCATTCTGAGAAAAAGCAAAAAACGTAATTAAAAACCAGATTTTACCTATTTAATAAAAAATAATTTTAATAACTTTCCTGATTTATTTCAAAGTTTTTTATTTCTTCTTATTATTTTTAAATTCATTTTATATTCAGTAACAAATTTTGATGCTTATACTGAGTAAAACTTTTATGAAAACAAACATTTCCGGCCACTTCTGGTTTCAAAAAGTTGCGAGTGACTAATATTTAGATGCCTGTAACTCAAATTCTAAGCAAGATAGAAACAAAATTCAAACTGATTTAGCAAGTTTAAATGTCAGGCTTTAATACTAAACCTAAAATAAAAAATCTTAGTTCTGACTGAAAATTGCATTTTAAAGGTAGGCAGGCGCCTTAAAAAGTATGTAGGAAAGAATTTAAAACTGAAGCTGTAGGAGATTTGTCCACAATAAAACATTAATAGACTATTACTTTTTTCCCCCAGATATTTTCAAGTGTGTAAAATTATTACCTCGCTTTATCTTAAAAATATATAGAGAGTATTATACAATGCTATAATTAACTGAAAAATTCCATAATAAAAAGTATAGACAAAAAAAAAAGTAATTTTCTTTCTTTCTTTTTTACAAGTAACTATGTATAACCAAAAAAAAAAAAAAAATCGACAAATAATGACAAAAAATTATCAGTTTCCAAGTGGTCGTATATTAAAGCTGTAGAGCAAATGGCCTAGATATTACAAATTTCTTTCTATTATGGAAAAGAAATTATACTGATTTTTAGCATAATATTTCATTTTAAGAAATGGGGTACTAATTGTTATGAATTTCAATTTAACATTGAATATGGGAATTTCTGTAACTTTTTTTTTTTTTTTTTTTTTTTTTTTTAATCTTTTGTTATAGACTATTAACACGTTGAGCTCCACGCAAATTCTTAAAATCCATTAAAATTCCATAATGATACCTCCTGTAATAAATGAACATTAAGCAAATTTTAATAATTTTTCAATCATTAAATGTTATATTTTTAGTCTTATATCCTATTTTATATGCGCACCGATGGTTGACGCGGCTTTATATCATATTTGACACTGGGCGCTCAATGTTTTAATTTTTAATTTTTACTGCTTTTACTTTAGGGGTAAAACTTTCACTGAAATGTTTGAAGTATAACAGGTTCTGCACACTCCTAAAGTTTCAAGATGACTCCTTCAGTACTTAAAGATATATGACAAAATGTCTAGTATCTAGAATGACTGACATGGCGCTCAACGTGTTAATATCGGTTTTCAATAAAAAGCAAAGCAGCGAATAGGCGGGCAGAGCTTTGCAGTGGTTCATAAGTAAAGCGAGTAGAGTGGAGTCGAATCATCATTCATTAGGTCAATTATATGTCTTCTGAGTGCAATTCTCTTCAAAAAGTGCACATAATACTTGTATAATGTGTAATAGGAGTCGTGTGGTTGTTCTTTTTTTAACGCATTAGCGCCCAGTATCCTCATTTGAGGACAGCTAATAAAATGACACGTATATTTTTTGTGGCTTCTTGGAATGATTTCTGCTTTTTAGTGACAGTTTATAGCGTCACTCTAAATAATCCCTGAAAGTTTTATGTGCCTACTATTAATTATTATTTTATAATGTGGATAGTCATTTTAAGATTTTTCATTCGTCGCACATACATTTGCTTTTTGCGCAGGTATACTAACTTAAATCAAGTTGAATAATAATATATATTATAATACTTTACTTTTGAAATCTTCGTCAACATATAACAGGATATTAATCTGTTATCTCAAAGTTTTTCTATCTCGAAGTTTTCTCTCGCTAGAACACTAAACGTCAATAAATGAGGATAGCCCTGAAATTTAAAACTATCAGAAGAATTGTTTAAGTTAATATATTTTTCTGTCAGTTGTGCATATTAATTTAGAAGTGAAATAATCAGCTAATAATATTTTACAAAATTAATTCGGGCATTAACGGGTTAATTACCCAAGATTACTATGAGCTCTTGATGCTCAATTAGCTTTCGTGCTAAGTATACTATTCTCAGAAATAAATTTTTTTTATGTTTTCTTTCATTATTAATATAAAAAAATATTTCATGTTTAAAAAGAAAAGATTGGTAAATTGTTTTTGGCGCTAAATGTAAACTAGTATTTAAATAACTAACTTTTAAAACTATTATAATATTATTTTCTTATTTTAATTAAATAAAAATAATAATAATAATAAACATTTCAAAAATGGGGCTTCGAGATGCACTAAGACACCTCAAGCGAATTCTTGTTGAATCTCTTGACTGTACGAGTACTAACCTTACGCTTCGTTGTCCACAGACACACCGACACGCACAAACATTGGTTATATATAAATAAAATATATTTATATTAAATTCCCTTTAAAATTCCTTCTTTTATAAGTTTACGTTTTTTTGTAACCAAAAAAGTATTAAAATTAGAAAAATAATTTTATTAACTTTTTAATACATTTAAGTGAATATATAACTGTTCAAATAAATTTAAAACACCAAACTTATTGAAGTTAACTACTTATCTAATCGGCTTCTGTGGGTTTCTGTGGTGCAACTGTTTGGTTTCCGTTCTCATTCTTGTCATTATTGTCATTAAAAATTATATATATTTGTGTGTGTGTGTGGGGGGGGGGTATTTTTTTTTTTATTATTATTATTTTTTTTTAACCTAAATTGTAAAATTATTTTTTTTCTTTTACTAGACAGTTGTTCTGCGTAATACTGCTCAAATAAAGTGAGATATATGTAATATTTAATTCCGTAGTTTAAGTAATTTTAAAAGATTTTTTTCCGTGCAATTATTTACCAATTGATTCACTGTATTCAATAAAAAACAGCAAATTATCAGCTTCTTTATCAATCTTCTTTCCCCGTTCTAGAAAATCCCATGGCTCTCCTCTTTGAGGGACCATCTTTAACAAAATTACTCAAATGCAAAAAAGGTAACCCTACTCCGTACCAACGGGAGATGACTATAGTGATTGATGATCATTTTCCCCCACGGTGTTGCGTGGGACATAATCGGGCGGCTTCACTGATTAAATTCGTTAAAAAGAGTTAACAAAACTGAATTTATTTACTAAATAAAAACCCCAAACGCGTACAAAAGTCAATAAATTTAAAAAAGAGTTTTTTTTTTTATGATATGCAATTATTGTGATATACAATTGGGGGGGGGCATTCACTGCCGGCGAAACAGGCGTTGAACGGGTAATGATGATTTCCCCTTTTTTGGGGAAATTGACAACGAAAGGGGGTAGGAAATTTAAGTGTCGGCGAAACGGGGGTATAACCATCCACTTGAGAGGCAGTTTTGTCAGTTTTATTCAAGTCAGTGCTTTATTTTAAAGTTAATTTTTCTCAAATACTGCGTTTTAAATTTGTGTTATTTCTTCCCCTACTTCCTAATGTTTTCGAGATAGAAACGCTATATCTGCAATTTTCCACCGAAGGCGCTGTAAGCAGTTGCATCTCGTAGTGCATGGCCACTTTATTATACTACTATTATGGTGTATCTGCAGCTGTTCACCATTTAAAAGATTGTAAACAGACTTTTTTGAGCACCATATACCGTAATTTCGTGTATTTAACCCGCGGGTAATCTATAAAAAAAAAACTGACTTTGTATGTACTGCGGGTTATCATCGAGTGCGGGGTATCTGTCGCTAATAAGGGCAAAATCAACACCAGTCTCAATTTTTTTTTTTCGGAAGTCTTTATTATTAACGCATACTGAGAATAAAATTGAGGACAGTGAAAAGAAACTTGATAAGGCGGTTAATAAAGATGACGAAGATTATCTGTCCCAAACAATATTGCAACATTTTAATTCCGATACGGAAGAATCCGATTTCGATGGATTTGAAAGAATTTTGTAAGTAAATTAATTATTAATCTATAATTTTCTTATAAATTGAATAAAGGTGTTAATCATTAGAAGTTACTCCAGTTTATAGTAATTTATATATAGAGAAAGATTAATACTAAGTTATGATGATTTACTTTTTCATTATAGGTAAATAAATTTATTTGTTGATTATTTATATTTAGTTGTATATTTCTTTATTATTTGTATCTTTTCCTACTTATTATTGAAATAATACCAATTAGTATTGAAATTATAAACAGCGATTGCCAACCTTGCGATTTTAGAAGTGCGGGGTATCTTTCGGTTACAATTATTTTTAAATAATTTTTTTTTTATGGAGCGGGTTATCTTCCACCGCGGGTTATATACACGAAATTTACGGTAATTTGTTTAGATCTTAATGAAATTATAATGGGACCTATTTCATTCCAAGATATTTACAACAAAGAATATATATTGAAATCGGAGCATCTGTTATGAAGTTATAAGCTAACAAACAACAACAACAACAACAAAAATATATGGTTTGAAATAAGAATCCCTCCTTTGTTAATTCGATTAAAAACGACAATGCGTTTATAAGATGTGACCGCTTACAGTAACCTTTTTTTTTAACTATATAGCATACGTGTGCTACGCTACAGCTTGTGCAGTGTAGTTCAAGTGTGCATAGTGTAAGAAATTGCGAACAAATAAATGCACGTTTTTAGCATTCTATTTTTAACATCAGTGCCTGCAAACTGTCTTTTTGTACTAAATCGATGATACTCTTCAACTTTGTAAATCATTTTTTCTCTATTTTGAACCGTTTTTGAGACAGGAAAACTAACTCCGCTATTTTCCACCAGGTGGCGCTGTAAACGGTTTCAACTTCTAGCGCATGACCACTTTACTATACCTACATACCAATTTTATGACTATAGCTGCAGCCATTCCTCAGTTAAAAGAGTTGGGACAGTGGCGGATCCAGAACTTGACTTTTGGGTGGGGCTAAGATTTTTCAAAGTGTTATTCTAGACCAATAAAAAATTTACAATTGCAATATTGAATTGTGAATGTCAGTGTTTTTTGGGGGGAGGGGCTTCAGCCCCCTAGCCCCCCCCCCCCCCTAAATCCGCCACTGAGTTGGGACTGACGTTTTTGGGCTCCCTGTATTTTCTTTAGATTGTAATGATATTACAATGGGACCTACTTCAGACCAAGACCTTTTCAACAAAACAAAAAGTATCGAAATCGGAGTATCCGTTCAGAAGTTATGAGCTAACAAACAAGCAAACGAAACAAAAAAAGAAAGAAAAAAACATGCGCTTTGAATTGATAACCTCCCTCCTTTTTAAAGTCGGTTAAAGACTTAAATTCAAATACAACATCAAATAAAAGTTAATAGCTTTTAAACACCAACTGCGTCTAAGAATTACCCCAATGTTTTCGTATCTAAAAATTACAACGGTTACTCCTATCCGAAAGTGTGGGACAATGGTCCCGGGTAGAGCCTCTATAATACAGGCCGACTTATCGTCCTCCATATTTGCCCCCATTTGGAACCGCGCTTCCCGACTGGCGCGCTTATTGCTTTATTGGCGAGTTTGAATGAAGGTTTCTTTTCTCAGAGTTCAGCGCGATATTTAACACGGCATATATAATAGTTCTTTTCTTAATTCGAGGCTGCACTTAATCGGTAGTGATTTCTGCAGTAGTGAATAACATTTCTTGTTCAATAATATGAGAAATGTTAAATTTTGCTTTGGTTCGTTTAATTGTTAGATATAAAAATAATTTCATTTTCATCAAGATTTTATAACTTAATTTAATTGCAAAATAATTTTTAAAGTTTTTAACAATTTATTTTAAAATTATATATAGATGTTTATTGTTATTGTGCAAATACTGTGTAATTTAATATATATATATTAACAACACTTACATTAGTATAGATGCAGAAATAAAGAACGAAAATAAACTAGTATGTTGTGTCCACCACATGAATTTCTTCTATATTTTCCTATACTAATTCACTCAGTAAAAATAATTTATTAAAATTTTTATTTACAAAAAATTATCTTCCATGATAATGCAGACGATTTCCATATTAGAGAAATAGTATAACACTAAATATCCAAAAGAAAGTCATTTTTATTGTCAATATTACATTAAAAAAATTTATTATTATTATTATTATTATTATTTTTTTTTTTTTTTGTTAAAAATGAAGAAAATCGATAACTTTATTTTAAATTATCGCAGATCGATGGTTCAACCATTCGTTTTAAAGGTATTGACAAGCTCTTTTGAACGATACCCATCATGAAAAAAAAAAAAAAAAAAAAAAATCCACAGATGTTGGCACAAAATTGACTTTCTCTCAACATTTAGTTTTATACACCTCCTCCGAGACGAAAGCGCTCAAAGCTGGTTGATGGAAGGTGCCGAGTTCGATCCCAGGTCACGCTCATTCACCTAGTCGTTCGGAGTTTTCCGTGGTTTCCTCCGAAACTCGAGTAAATACGGACTAGGACCCCTTAGAAAGACCCCCATGGAGGGCATTTCCCCTACAGGCCTAGTACACATGCGGAGACAATCGGTCTTAAATCCTCCAACCAACCAACTAACCTCCGAGACGCAAACCGTCTGCATTCCCCATGGAAAACAATTTTAGCAAATAATTTGCGCTGCGTGAATTTTTTCAGTAAAATATAGAAGAAAGTTTTGTGGTGGCCACGGCATACTAGCTTGTTTTATAATTTAAAATTTAATTATGGTTAATTTAGCCCTCTTCTTCATCTATGTATAATAGGTATGTGAGTATGTATGTGTATAAAAAATTTACAAATCAAAATCAGTCTCCTACAGATTTCAGTTTCATATACTATAACTAAATTTTACGAAGAATAATAGCTCCTTTCCAAAGTTTCTGTGGAGTTTTTTTACTTACTTTTTCTTTATATTTATATATATACTAGCAGGCTTCGCCCGCTTCGCTGGACCCTATTTTTAAATGAATCACTATAATTACTGAATTCTCAATTTTTATTTTTTTGCCCCACCACTCTCCCCCCACCCCCCCCCCTTCCCAATAATTTTAAAAATTCGAAAATATCTGCAATCGATTTGTAAATATCGAAAACCTCTATGTACCAATTTTGAATGATCTAACTCTACTTTTTTTTTTTTGGCCCCTCCGCCCCCCCCCTCCCGTCCCTCCTAATAACGTTACACTTTCGAAAATATCCCCATTTGACTTGCAGGCCTCTAAAACCAATCTGTACTAATTTTGAACGGCCTAACTGCATTTCTATTTCTTTTTGCCCATAGCCCCCCCCCCCCCCCTTACCAACCCACACCTCTTACCGCCCCTCCTAATAATTTTATAAATTCAAAAATATCCGCATTCGATTTTAAGTATCGAAAACCATTTGTGTACCAATTTTGAACGATCCAACTCTATTTTTATTTTTTTGCCCCCCCCCCCCCCCCATCCCCTCCCCCTTCTCGCCCCTCCTAATAACTTTACACTTTCGAAAATATCCCCATTCGACTTGCAGGCCTTTAAAACCTATCTGTACCAATTTTGAATGCCCTAACTGTATTTCTTTTTTTTTTTTTTTGCCCATAGCCCCCCCCCCCCCCCTTACCGCACCTCCTGATAATTTTACAAATTCGAAAATATCCGCAATCGATTTGTAAGTATCGAAAACCTCTATATACCAAATTTGAACGATATTTTTTATTTTTTTTGCCCCCCCCCCCCTCTCTTCTCCTAATAACTTTACACTTTCGAAAATATCCCCATTTGACTTGCAGGCTATTGAAACCTATCTGTACCAATTTTGAAAGGCCTAACTATATTTCTAATTGTTTTTGCCCCTGCTGCCCCACATGAGGGCTGAATTTTTAAAATTCCAGAAATTGGTTTTTAGATATTTGTATTAGATATATTTTATAGCAAAAATTTCACGTATATCTGTTTTTTTTGTTTGAGATATATAGGATTATGCGAAATCGCGTTTTACGCATGTGAAATCCCGTTTCGCCCCCCCCCCCCCCCCCCTCTTGGGGACCGAATTTCGAAAATTCTAGAAATTGGTTTTTAAGACATTTATATAAGCTATATTTTAAAGCAAAAATTTTACGGATATCTGTTTTTTTGTTTGAGATATGAAGGATTTTTTGAATTCACGTTTTGCCCCCCCCCTTGGGGGGCGAATTTTTTCAATTTTTTTTTCCTAAACCATCCCTGACCTATAAGGAAAAAAACAAAAAAAGAATGATCGAAATCGGTCAAGCCGTTTACGATTTTATAAAGGACATACAGACAAACATTCATTTATATATATATATATATATATATATATATATATATATAAAGATTTCTATAATAAAAGTCTGTTACCCTCCAATCAAGTAAAAAAAAAAAAAAAAAAAAAAACTTAGCATTTTGTATAAACTTATCATCAGGGCTGAAGTCTTTCTAGAAATTTTCTATGTACCCCCGCCTTTTTTTATTTTTCACTATAAAAATTTAAGGATGATAAATTTTGCTTTGCTTTCCTTTAAAAATTCAGTGAATCTTCTCTAAATGTCCATCTCTTTTGAAAGGCCACATTCCTTCAGGGCCAATTTTAACAGATCCAAAATTTCTTTCTATAAGTTAATATTAATATCCCTCAAATAAAAGCCCACTTACAACTGCATTCCTTTTTCAAGATCAAGTAATTTTCCTTTGCCTTTGACCAAAACTAATTAGTGTTCACCATTTATAAGTGAGAGGTTAAACACTATATCTTCAGCTATGCAGTGGCGGATTTATGGGGGAAGGGGGCTAAGGGGCTGAAGCCCCCCCTCCCTCCAAAAAAAAAGCACTAACATTCCCAACTGAATGTTACAATTGTAAATTTTTCATTGATCTGGATTAATATCTTGAAAACTCTTAACCACCCCTCCAAAAGTTAAGTTCTGGATGCGCCACTGCAGCTATGTGATCAAAACGTAAATTCCTATAATCCAAATGTAATTTATAGATTTTGTGGCCTGAATAGGATTTTCTGAACAACCTTAATTAAAAGGCTACTTCTTTTTAAGGGCTAATATTTTATGGCAGGTGGCTCCCTTACTATGGGGCACGTGAAGGTGTTAAGGTCAACTGACTACACGAGGGTCCTCTCCCTGTAATAACTTTAGGGTGGTTTTATTGTATATATATATATATATTACAATTTGTATATATATATATATAAATATATATATATATATATATATATATATATATATATATATATATATATATATAATCTGTCTTCTACAGATTTCAGTTGATTTGCTAATTATATCTTTACAGAAAAATATAGAATAGTGTTCCTAATTAACAAATGACTTTTTTTAAGAATTAATTTGAACATTCACTGATTTTTTTTTTTTTTTTTTTTTTTTTTTTTAATGTAATTCTTGTCTATATATTCTTGTCTCTCAGTATCTTTATTTATGCAATATTTTAATTTCGTATTACATTTACTGTTATTTTAAATATTTTTTAATGCCAATGTTCACTTAGTCACTCTCGCACATTTACTGTAGATTGTAACATGCAAAAGTGTTTCATAATTTATGAATATAATTGATTTTTTTTTCTTTATTATATTTGTCTTGAGTACATATGAATATATACAGAGCCTGATTAAGACCTGCTGTGGCCCAAGTCCCAGGACAATTTTCGTGCCCCCTCCCCCCAAACAAATTAAAGCTTATTATTATTATTATTATTATTTTTTTTTTTTTTTTTTTTCCAAAAAGTTAAGAAAATTTCACAAGGTTAAGAAAATGCAACTGGATACAAACCTGAGGTGTAGGTTCAGTGTTGCATTAGAGCTAGGAAACAGGAAATTGGTGACGATTTGGTATCTACCCCTAGGTGTGGTCTGTAGGCATGCCATATAACTTTTGATCCTCCTCCTCGGAGATTAGATTTCAACTAAAGATTATTATCATTAGCTAACTTTCAATTAATTTTTTAAAGAAAATCTTTGCCAAAAATAGCATTTAAAAATTTTTAAAGTTATTTTGGTGCCCCTAAATAGAGGTGCCCTAGACGGCCTGTGCGATAATCAGGCCCTGAATATATATAAGTAAATTCTTCATTTTTCCTTTTTAAATGTTTGAACTACAGCTATATTCCATATCAATGGAAAGTTTTTTACAATTTCTCTTTATTTTAAACAAATAACATTCAGTCAGTGCCAGACTTACTTTTACTATAACAACATTGTGCAATATGAAAAATGTTTTATAATTAATAATTAAAAACATATTTTATATTCCTTGTCTTTAAATAACATCACTCTTCTTTTCACTATAATTTTATTTTACTCTATTATGGATTTGAATTACTCAAATGTAAGTTCTCATAATTAAATTCTTTTATAATTTTATCCAGTAACCTCAGAAAGTATTTCATCCTACTTTACTCCAGGTGAATGATGTTGTAATCAAAGTTCTCACAAAGGGAAATTGGAATACCATTTTTTACCCCTATTTATTTTTAGAATTGGCTAATCATTGATATATATTTTAAAAAAATTTTCTTATATCCAAATTTGTATTTGTGAGAACCCTGGTTATATTAGGTTTCTAAAAGTAATATTCTATATGTGCTAATAAAATGAAAATAAATCCAGTAATATATACTTTTAATCATTAGTTAAAAAAGAGTAATACTGACCCCCCCCCCCCTCACACACACTTAGTTGTGAGTCTATATGCACTCATTGTTTCAAAAGATGCAAATACCAGACAAATAAAAATACACATATTTTATTTATTTCATTTCACAAATTATTTACACTGTTGGAGAAATCTATATGCTTATAATGTTTAATCAGATGCAGCAAAGGCTTGCAAAATAATAATTATAATATATACAGTACCTGGCCAAATTATTAGACCAAAGAAAATATTTAAAGTTTTTTGAAATTTTTCTTATATTTGCTTTTATTTAAATATTTTTAAGTGCAATATTCATTCAATTACTCTCACATTTACTATAACCTGTAACATGGGAAAGTGTTTCATAATTTATGAATGATGCATGATTATTATTCACTATAATAATTTTTCTTTACTCTAATATAGATTTTGAGTACATACGAATATACACAAGTTAATTCTCCATTTTCACTTTCCAAAAGTTTCAATTACAACTATATTCCAAATCATAGGAAAGTGTTTTATAATTTGTCAATGATGCATTATTTTAATTTTTCAATAACACCCAGTCAATCATTATCTGACTTACTTTTACTATAACTTATGTAATATTGAAAAGTGTTTCATAATAATGGACTTAAGCATATTATTTCTTTCTTGTTTTTTTAATAAAACCACTCAGTCATTCTCTGATTCACTATAATTCTATCCTGTAATATATAACAATATAATAATTTAAAAGTTATCATGTTTGCATTTTATTCTATTATGGATTTGTGATCTAACGTACTACTTCTTTTATAATTCTATTCAGTAACCTGGTGAAATATTTCATCCCATTTTATTTCACGTGAACGATGGTGTTGTAATAGGTGTCTAAATGTAATAGCATTTATAGACTAATAAAATGAAAATAAAACCCACTAACATAAAATTAATCCTTAGAATAAAATAAGTAAATAAAACCATCATTTCTATTTATCAAATTATGAACCTATATTCTTGTACTGTTTCAAAAGATGCGAATAATACTAGAAAAATAAAATACAAATATTTTATTTATTTCGTTTCACAAAATGTTTACATTGCTGGAGAAATCTATATATGCTTATATTGTTTTATCAAATACAACAAAGGCTTTGCAAAATAGGATGTAATATAATTACATATTCACAACACTTTTACAAATTGAATTGATATTAAACAAAGTAAAAAATGCATATCTGGAAAATACAAGATGCAGGAAGGTTCATCGCTCCGATATGTAATGCTCTGTCTATCAACCTAAAAAGATGCAATTTGCTTTTCAGACAAAAATGAAGATAGCCCCCTGTCTTTTTCTTGTATTGCATCTTTTTCTTTTAATATCTTTTAAATTTTTACGATAGCATTTCCTAATGCTGCAATTTTCTTTTTCAGAATTTTGTTATATTCTTCATAATATTCCTATAAAAAAATAATAATAATTAACCAATAATTTCAGTCTATGATAACTAATTTTTCAAATATTTAAGTACATAAAATGATACAGTAAGAATAATTTTGATGACTTTTCGAAGAAGAAATAAATGAACACAATTATGCATCTCTTATCCTGTATAATCTAATGTCACTGAAAATAACAAAAATATCCTAAATAATCTGTTATGATGTTTACATTACTTCCTTTTATCCTACAATGCGATAAACATATTATATGATAAGGTATAAGCTCAAAGGCACTGTATTTGAACATTTCTAGTCTATTTCAATAGTAGTTCTAAAAGAACTTTTATTTAACAAAAATTTCTATGTGAGAAACCTTCTCCATCCTCCTCTCTCTTTTGTTAACCCCCCCCTTTTTGTCTGCAGCCTTACCTTCAATAAATAGCACATTTGCTAAAAATATTTAAGAAAATCACAGTGCGAACTAGGAGACAATCAAGTTAAAATTGTAAAAAATAAGACAAACTAATTTATAACATTGTGTAAAATCCAGGCCCGTACAAAGTATTTAGAGAAAAATACATAAATAATAATAATAAAAATGTCTGAGCCTGAACTGTGAAGAGTATTTTTTTTTTTTTTTTCAGTTGTTTACAAAGACAGTGTAAAGTGTTTATAAATGATATTTACATTTTAGTAATTTAAAAAATACAGAGTTTGCAAATGAGCTAAAAGTTTGTTTAATTTATTATTTGTGCATAAATAAATAAAACTTTATTTACAGATTTATTTATATTAAAATGAAATAATAAAAAAATACAGGGTTCATAAATATAGTAAAAATCTTATTTAATTTAGTATTTTTAAATGAAAAAATAAAACTGCTTATTTGCAGTTTTAACTATATTAAATTGCATTATGTAAAAACACTTTAACTTTAAAAATATAATTAAAAATTTTAAAAAAAGTTTAATATGCATCCTTAATTTTTTTTAATTTAGGATGCATATTAGTTTAATTTTGTGTACAACTTAAAATTCAAAATTATTGTGCAAGACAGGTATCAACATTTACACATTTATAGCATAATACGTCATAAAAGAAAAGGAAAACAAACCTTTTCTGGATTACTCAGATGTGATTCAAGTACACAACCAGGTTTTGGACATCCAGTTTCAGCCTCAGTCTATTCTGCTTGAATTGGGACACTTCAAAATGGTTCTAAAGAATTTTTTTAAATCTTATTATGAGTATTAACAAATTAACATACATTTATTTAAAAATGTATCATAAATGTATTCAAAAGAAGTAATGCTAGTAGTAAATTGATACTTTTATATAATATTTACAATTTACATATGGAACATTTCAAGAGTTTACCAAGATTTTTTTTTTTTTTTTTTTTTTTTTTTTGGGGGGGGGGGGGGGGGAGGGGCAGTGGCATTTTGGCAGAATATATAAGTGCAAAAAGAAAATTTTGTAAAAAAAATTCTACTTTTGTAAACAAATAAAAATTAGCACTAATTTATATATATATATATATATCAAGTTTATAACGTGGCAGAGAATCAAGTGCAAGTAGTCATTTGAAATAATATTGAAAACATGGAAAATTTTTTAAAAATTTAATTTTTATAAAACAAAAATTTTGTAAAATGACTTTATGAAGTGAAATTTAGTGAATGGGCTCATACTTCGTTTACTAAATTTAAATTTTCTGAAAGGGTCTATTTTATGAACTTTAATTTTTTGAAAAGCCCCATTTTATAATATTCAGTTTGGAGAAGGAAGGGGGGAGGGGGTTAAAAGGAATTTTTTTATTTTGATCAACCCCTGAAATTAAAAAATGAATTCTCCCCCCCCCCCCCCCCCCCCGAAAATCCTACTTAAAAAAAACACACAAAAAAAAAAAAAAAAAAAAAAAAAAAAAAAATATTGATTTAACAATTTATAGAATACATAAACATTCCCATAAAGTAAATCTTCATCTGAACCTGAACAATCTATCATTCAAGTGTGCAGTTAAACTAAATATTAAGATAGAAATTAAAACAGATTGGATACTTCGTATAAATATCAATTATCAAATAATTAGTTCATGTTCTAAAAGCATTTTTATTTTTATTATCTCATGTTAATTAAACTTTAAAAAACAAATAAGATTATTTAAAATTAAAAATAATGGGTTTTTCTTGAAAGTTAACCGTGAAAACAGAAATAAAAGCACCAACTTGTTTCAGAGAAATTTCCTCAATAAAAGTTTAATGCATATATACTACATTAAACTTTATTATAAATAAATTTCTTAGATATATAATAATATGACTGCATATTTTGACTCTCATAATGTCAATTAATATACCAAGTTCTAAGATATAAATTTTTAAACATAAAAAGGTTTTGTTTCTTATATTGGTCAAAATATTTAGCATTATTTCACAAAAATCTTAAATCTCTTTATATTTTGCAAGAATTTATTTATAAGCAAGATCTTTTATTAATAATAACTAAATTCTTTCTTATCAAAATAAATAATTATTATGTAATAAATAAATCAATTTATTTTAAATAAAATATTTAACATTAAAAACAAGGACGTATTATATGTGAAAATTATTGTAGTTTAAAACGAAATTTAAGGAGCATATATTTCTTAATCTAGAAAAAAAAAAATTTAATCTAGATTTTTTGAACGAGGATTGTACAAGTTTCTATTGAAAGATTTTAGCATAGTAAACTTAAATTTTCAAAATTCATACTTTATTATTATTATAATTATTATTAATTTAAATTTACCTCTTTTAAGACAATAGAAAACACCAATAGATATTTCAGAAAAGTACAAGTCTATGAAGTAAATAAATGCTTTTTACTGTATTAAGTTAAACTATAATACATATGAATATATTGTTTAGCACAAAAAGTTTATTATCTGATTTTAATGATTAAATAAAAATAACCCTAAAAATGCAAAAATGCGTACATTTCTTCAATAATAATTCACCTATGATTTAAAATTAAAACAAACTAAATTTCATTTGCATTAAATTATGAAAACAAAACTTTATTTGGCGAAATTTGACGTCGCCAATATTTACAAACTCAGAATATCACATTAAGCTCATAGTTAACTGTTTTACGTCTTTAAAACATATAAGCAGTTAAATATTAATAAGTAGCAGCATGCATTATATTTTCACATAAAGAGGAAGTATTTATCAAGAGATATATTAATTAAACAAAATATAACTTACATTCCACACTTCAGCGCCGGATCTCTGAATGCATGTGTCTCGACGAAAATTAACAGTCCAAATTTTCTTTCTGATCGCCTCTAAAAGAAATCCAAACATCCGAGGATTCTTTCTTGAATGAATACTGCAATTAATATATTAACATCCATCTATATTTATTACTTTATACACAGAAAACAATAAATATCCTCTGACAGCGTAACGATAACAAGGGATCTAAACAAGCAAGCAGACGACAATGAAAGAAGTGTGCTTCCGCGGAAGTAAATAGTTCCACAATTAGAAAAAGCTATTCAGCTATTGATAACCTAATATTATATTTTCTTTTAAATTCGAAGCTAAATTTGTTTACTTATCTTTTATGAATGAATATATTTTATTTATGCGTTCAGTGGCGCCGACTATGTGGGGGCTCGAGGGCTCGAGCCCCCCCAGAAAATTTTCTGTAGGGGCTCAGCCCCCCCAGAAATTTTGAATACTGATTCACTATTAAACAAGAAAATCTTTCCTCTATTTCTATTTAGTTTTTTACCAAAATCATAGCTGTAAAGTAAGGTTGTTGCAATTCAAAATAGACATAAATTGACTAAAAAAAAACAAGAAAGGCTGAAAGTCTCTGTATGGGGCGCGGGGGGGGGGGGGGGAGATCAGAGGAAGATGATTCCCTTTGCTGTGCTATGGGAATCCCAATCACTTAAGGTTTGTGCATGAGGAGCAAAAGTTTTCAGAAACATCGATGCAAAGTAATATAACTATTTTCACAAACGTTACTGCCATATTGTTATTACATTTTTTAATTTAATTTTATTTTATTAATATATTATACGCTTGATGCTACTCTCTTCCCTAAGTTTAAGTGAAAATAATTTTTATAAAGGTTTCTGAGATGTTTAATTCGCCTTTTTTTTTTTTTTTTTTTTTTTTTAATTATTTATATTTGCATTTTATTTATTTGGTTGCTTCTTTTTTCCCTTGGCATTTTTAAATAAAAATGAACTATTTTGGATGTAAGTCATGAATTTATAAACAATAAGAAGCATATAATATTTTCCTCCCTCCCCCTTTTTTTTATGAAACTTTTTATTTTAGGAAAATAAACCTTGATAATCTGGTGTGTCACTCATAAAATTAAATTTTATGGCCTATTGGAGCTGTGCCATGTTCAAATTTGTCACTTGATATAGCTGCTCTAATGCAGACTCGGTGACCTTGCCAACATAAATTATGTGAGAAGTGCCGAACTGTTTATCAGCCAGGGTAGTTCAGTGGTTAGAGCATCCGCGCGTTAAGCGGAACGGCCCGGGTTCGATTCCCGATTCTGGTATTTTTCACATAGTTGGTAAAATGTCAGCCTTCTACTCCATTCTATCAAAATTTAATTAATGATAGTTTATGAAATTTTAACATTTTAAGTAAAAATGAAGAGTAAGAACAAATATTGTTTTTAAAACTTAAAGAGAAGATATAGCAGAAATTATTTCGAGATTCTGTCTTTCCCCTCCAATTTTAACTTAACATAATCACAATATTGCTTTCAAACTGAAGTGACCCATGGCCGTATTATCCCAGCGACCTCCCTGCTACTCTTAATTTTGTTTTATAAATTCGATTTACATAAACTAAATGGCAAAAATTATGATGGCATTTTCAGGACCAGTTTTGGGGCCCTTTGCTACTCAGGACGCCTCTGGCACGTGCCCCTGTGTTAACCAGGTCGTTGTTTGTGTGTGCATAAGCATGGGTGCATTATTATACCAAATTTGACGACCTTGTATTAGAAATATGATCCCCCCCCCAAAAAAAAAAACATCCTGGCTACGGCCTTGGTTCGAGCCCCCCCAGAAAATTTTCAAAGTCGGCGCTGCTGTATGCGTTTGAAAATTACCATTTAAAAAGCATGCAATTTGGCGAACTTTGAAACGAAACGCGTAAAACGGCTCAGGGTTGCTTTTCTCTCCCACGCTCCCCACTTGAAGGAATTGGGGGAAAAGATGCCGGACGAGTCTGCTCGTATTATAGGTGCCTTAGTCCCGGGTACTTCCGATGCAAGCTTCTCTAACTCGTTGTTGGAGAAAAATGTTTTACAAAAATTCTGGTGTTAAAAGAAGGCGGAGCTAAAAATTCCCCTGAATAAATTATAAAAGTTGACACTCCTGCATTAGAGTAAAAAATACACTTTTCTTTTAATATTCCATCTAAGCTTTAGTAGTCAATCATTGACATGAACTAGGTAAAATGCTTATTAGATGTGTTTAAATTTTTACTTCATGTAACAAATACACATAAAAAAGCTCAAAAAAAAAAAAAAAAAAAAAAAAAAAAATCCTGGAAAGCTAGTTCTAGAAAAAGTTAAAGAATCTCATCCCTGGTCAGTTTGACGTTTAAAAGCATAATAAAAATATTAAACTTAGCTTAACATTTACTATGAGGAAATTGTAAATAAATACAAACACCTTTTTCAGTTTAAAAATTATAAGTAATTTATCTCCGCATATAAAAATTTTTTGAAAAACAATACTATTAGCAGAGAGATTTCAAAATTAAAATACATTAATATTAGTGATTATTAGAATGTCACATGGACATTAAGATTTTCTAGTGACCAATTAAATAAAAGATCACCCCTCTCTAAATGGAAAATTTTCTATGCCATTGTGAGTGTTTTTTTAGGGACATTTTTCTGGATATTTAAGTATAATAGTAATAATAAAAGCATATTGTAATAAGTATTTTTTTTTTTTTTTAATCGGTCAAAAATTCTTTATTTTAAATTGATGCATTAACACCCCCCCCCCCCCCCCTAAAAAAAAAAAAAAAAAAAAAAAGAAATCAATAAAATTAGCTATTACATGAAAATAAAAATCCAAAGAAATAGTCCCATGAACCTAATAAATATCTCGGAATGGGCCTGAATCAAAGCTTTACATTTTATTCATTGGCAGATTCTGGTAATAAAAACTTTATTCTAAGTCGGCCGTATTTTTATAGGAAAATAATTAATTTGTCACACAGCGGTTTGAGTATGTTGTTTCCAAAGTAATTATTATTTTTTATAAATTTTATGTGCATTAGGAATATTAATTACGAAATATTAGTTTATATATAATAAATTTTATACATACTTTTGGAAGGTAAACTGGTATCTATTCCGTATTAAGAGCGGACAATACCTAATCTCGCCGGCAGCCTTGGCCCATGTTACTCTATGGGAAAATTTGTTTACATAATTACTCATTACCTAATGAATATTTTTCGATTCTGTTTTCACATTTAGAAAATTCATAAGCGTTAAATTAGTTCTTGTTTTCCAAAAATTGATTTTTTTAAATTTTAGCATTTCATTTTGCGACAAGAAATTAAGAAAAATGCATTTTGTGAAAAATCGCATTTTTGAACTCAAAATTAAAATGTAAGAATTAAAAAAAATGAATTTTTCAAAAATGAATACTCATTTAACGGTTATAAATTTTCTGACTACGAAAACAGAATTAAAAAATATACATTAGGTAATGTGTAATTGTCGCAACAAATTTTCCCATAGAATAACATTGGTCACGGCTGTCTGCGGAATTAGGTATTGTCCCCTCTTAAGAAATATTTCAAAGCATAAATTTCTTTCATATCTAGATCTGTGCATTGCCGTTTTCTATCACAGTTTAATGTTTAATCCTTGTACTAATCTTTTTCAAGCACCCCTTTACAAAATTGTGCATATTTGGTAACAAATTAAAGAACAAACATAGCAAAAGGATAGAAATTTTTAAACTCATAAGAGAGTATTTTTTTTTCTCTTTTAATACAAGGAAAGAAAAAACAAATATTACCATCGCTTCTGACCAGCTTTGACCAGAATTTCGTTACCTGCTATTGTATTATTAAGTAAAAAAGACTGCCATTTAGGGGTCACCACAACCTCGTGCATGTTTCTAGAGAAAAAATCAACTATTAAATCAAAGAGCTCTTTTTCCGAATGTTGAAGGGCCAGAGTTAAAGCATCGCAAAAAGTATCCACCGATAAATTATTTTTCATAAATTCCAAACACCTGGATCTCAGTTCTTGGACATCGTATTTATCGGCAGCAATAAAAAGGCTAAAAACATTCCCCATTGAGAGATTTTGTACATCGCCGCAATACAAAAAATATAGAAAATCTCGAAAAGAATCTGGATCACAGTCCTTTATGTCTACAATTCCAGTGGCTTTTTCCTTCATGTCATGTCTGAATGTAGAAGCAAATACCGATGAGCGGGCACACAGGATGGCTTTGTGGGCGTGGAATTCTTGTTCTTTTACTTTGAAAGTGACGTCATAATGCTCTTGTGTGTGAAACAACTCTTTCAAGTCTTGAAGGATCTTATTATGAGAAAGTGCTGCTAGTGCCTCCTCTGAAATGCATTCAGAACCTAAAAAAATAATATACATGAAAAAATTCAACATTAAGCATTCTTTATATCTGCTTTTTAAATTCATTAATCAATGCACATTTTATATGTCTTTCAAAGTAATGAAGTAAAACGGCATATAAATATTGAGAAGCGCATAATCGAAATTTTGATAAACAAACTTAATGCTGACAAATTTAATTCTATTTAAATGCTAATTTAAATTACAATTAATAGTTTAAATGATTTTTACTATCATTTATTATTAGTTCCCCATCATACTATAGGTATGAGGAATTTAGGTAATCGTGAAAAATTTCGACCTCGGTTTTTTGACTTTTTTATACGTTTTCAGGTGCGAGGAATCCGAAAATGACAAAATTTGTATGGTGCCTGTTAGTGTGTCAGTCCGTTAGTGTGTTAGTCCGGTTGTTTGTTAGTCTGTTTACACGATATCTCACGAACAAATGATCGCAGAGAGGTCAGATCAGTTTTAAAATATTACTTTCGATACTGGCAAAAACCCTATTCATTTGCAACATTCGAATTAAAAAACTTCGTAAGTTATTAGAAATTTACGATTTTCTTAACATGCGAGAATAGAACAAAAATTCACTTAAACGTGCATTAAATGGAAACTTCTTACTGTAGAAATGTCGGACCAGTTTTAAAATATCAGTTTTGTTGCCGGAAGGAACATCAGTAACTATAAATATGCTACTTTGAAAATTTCGCAAGTTATTGGAAATTTACGAATTTCTTAACATGGCAGTATATGGCAAAATTTCACATAAACGTCAATTTTCAGAGATATTTTGATCGTAAAGATGTCAGACTACTTTTGAAATATTATTTAGGACACTGGTATGAATATTAATGACTATGAATTTTCCAATATAAAAATTTCGTAAGTTATTGGAAATTTACGAATTTCTTAACATGCCAGTATAGAGCAAAATTTCACATAAACGTGAATCTTGAGGGATATTTTCATCGTAAAGATGCCAAACCACTTTCGAAATGTTATTTAGGATACTGGCATGAATATCATAGACTATGATTTTTCCAATTTAAAAAATTCGTAAGTTATTTGAAATTTACGATTTACTTGACATGTCAGAATAAGGCAAATTTGAGCCTAAACTTCCATTTTCAGGTTCATAAATACATTAGACAACTTCAAAATTACATTTATGATATTTGTTTCAATATGATTGAATACAAATATTCTAATAGAAAAATTTCGTAAATTATTCGTAATTTACGATTTTATCAACATAGCGAAATTGTAAATTTGTCATATAAATATGAATTTTGAGGATTATTACATTGGAAATAGGAGCATGAAAATTAACAACGGAACTGAGCCTGATAAAATAAATTAATAGATTAGAATAAAATAAATATATCGATGTGAACGGTGGATAGACTATAAGGCGGGGATTTCAATCTGTCACTGTATCAAGCTTTGGTCAAATTCATTTCTTTTACATGATTATAATATGTCTCGCACTAGAAATTTATGAGAGCATAAATATGATGGGGAACTGAGCAGAGTCCCCCTATGCCAACTAGTTAATCTAAATATTCATCGCTTGTTTTTTGTATATTTACACGTTTTGAAGCTTCCTGATTACCAAAATCAAGTTTTATAATGTTTGATCTTTGTCTGTGCATCTTAGAGTAACTTAAAAACGAATATTTGAATGTTTTCAGAAGATCCAAAAGTTGTATGTTCAAATTAATAATAAGTTTGTTGCTGGAAAAGTTTGATCAAGACTGATAAGTTTGAAGGAATGTTGCGTGTAAAAGTTGTCTGAATAATTTTAAGTGAACTTTTAATTTTAATTACAGATATAAATTCTATATAAATGTAGGTGCAGTAATGAAACGGATGGGTGAGAAGGGCAGTACCTCCCTCACTCAGAACTAATTTGAATTGCTTTAACATAGGTTTACATAACAGTACTCGTTATGTTACCTCTTAATCTCCGATCGGTATTTATAGTATTAAATTTCAGGGTAAGAGAAAGTCGCGTGAAAGACACACCAGATTATTTTAAGTAATATTCTTCTTATTTAATCGTAATTTGGAGAGAATTACTCTTCAAATTACATACTTGCCAACATCCTAATTATAAACTGAAAGATTTTTAATACACGCACCTTTTTCCACTCCACTTTATTTTTAGAGTAATTACATCCAAATGTAATTACGATTAAATAAGTATAAAATTACTTTAAATAATCTGGTGTGTCACTCATACGACTTTCTTTTAGCCTGAAATTCAATACTATAAATACATGTTGCAGATTAAGAGGTAACATAACGAGTACTATTTTGTAAACCTATTTTAAAACAATTCAATTTAGGCTTTAGAAGAGTTTTATATGATAATTGGTTTTGTGTGAGGGGGGGCTGCAACCCCCTCAACTCCCCATTTTATTACTGCTCCTATATTTTTATAGAATTTTAATATGTGATTAAAATTAAAAGTTCACTTAAAACTATACAGACAACTTTCACACGAAACATTCCTTGAAACTTAACAGTCTTGATCAAACTTTTCAAGCAACAAATTTATATTAATTTGAAAATACAACTTTTGGATCGCTTGAAGTTCCTTTTTTAGGTTACTCTAAGAGACACAGACAAAGATCAAACTTTAAAAACTTGATTTTGATAATGAGGTTCCTCAAAACGTGTAAACACACAAAAAACAAGCGATGAATATTTAGCTTAAAAACATACATTATTTATCATATGTCTTTGAGGAATTCATTTCCATTCCTGAGCTACTTTCCATTACATGGTAAAATATTATAGTAAAGCCCTTCCACTAACAATAAAAAAATAATATTATCGCTTAAATATTTTCAGCCTTGTATATATTTTGAAGGTTATGTACAAACCACATAGTGCAATATATATATATAACAACATAGTGCAGTAATAATGTATGGCACAACCTGAAATGCCCTTCCCTCAATTTTCAGCTATTGTTGCACTATAATCGAGTTATTTTATGTAGCTCTGTAAATGAACAATGAATGATTTCCCGGCGATATTCAACATGAGGCATGTTTTTACGCATATAAATATATATATATATATTAATTTCATTTGGTTTAGTGCAGTCTATAGATGTTAAACTCTACTTATCTGCAATTTCCCCCATAGACGTAATGAATTTGAATAATCTTGAGTGTCCCTGTACACAAACCATTTGCTTCATTTCTACGAAAAGCTTAGTCTAGCCTACCTATATAATACACATTTAGAATACGAAGTTTGGACTTTCTGCTGCTATTTGTTCTTGAGATATGCTGATAACAGACAGACACATGCAGACCAACCACTAAAAACAGGATTTTCGGATTCAGGAGATCTCAAAACTTGTAAATATAACAAAAAATCACTTTCGAGAATTCGACTCCAAAACAATGGTAATGGCCTTATGGGAAAGAGAAAGTAAAAAAAAAAAAAAAAAAAAAAAAAGAAACTAGGGTGAATTAAAAGGGTGGAGCTATTAATACTACGGAATAATAATTAGGTTATTGCCAGTATGTTATATGCCAAAAATATTTTTGTCCAATATTGTTTAATCTTCCGATCATTAATAAGATGATTGACAGGTATGAAATTAACTGATATGAAAAAAAGGGCGGGTTTAACACTACTAGGGAATACTAATTAGGTTGTTAGCAAGTCTGAAATAGTTTAAACCAGAGCCTGAAATTTCAGATTACACTCGCCGAAAAAAAAAGTTACTCGCCACAAGATATGAGTAGTAAGCCGTGTACTTTGAAGGACGGAAGTGACGTCATAAGAGGGGGGAAGGAGGGGGAGGAAACCGGAAGTGGCGTAACGGTTGGTTGATTGCTTGATCGTGAAATATGACGGGGATAGAGTTTCTTTTTAACCGTTGGCAACCTGAACTTCTTGTCAAGACATGTGACGGAGGGGAAAGTTTTCTTAAAGGGACAACACAGACACCTGTCAGAACATGAAAGAGAATGACGTCATCAACCGAAAAGAGGACAATGTAGTATATTTTTTAATCAGTAATTAATTTTTAATGAGTAGTTCATTAATCAATTTTAATAAGTAAATTTTATTATTTTATTGATTATTAATTAATTATTTAACTGACTATTTTAATTCGCTAGATTTTTTTACAAAACGATATTGCACTGTAGGGGATTTGAACCTACCATCTATGGCATGCGAGACCAACGCGCTACTGACTGAGCTACGGAGACGTTACCTTGAGCTTTCTTCTTTTCGTTTCGGCTTTCACGAGATAGGGGTGGGAAGATGTTTTCTCCCCATGGCTTTTAACTTCAAAGTATAGTCCAAGAGGCAACAAGGAGATTGATAAATGACGTGATCTTCTTAAAATATTCATACGATATTGGTGATTTGTTCATTTTTATGAACATTTTTTAAACAGTTAGAAAATATTGGTCGAGATATTTCTTTCTTGAAAAATATTAAAACAATCCCATTTTCTTAAAATTTTCTTTACATTATTAATAATATGATCAGATTTTATTTTTTAAACATGCAAAAACAAAAAGATTTTGCACATATTCCTTATTTATTTTATGTTTTTATAAATTACAAAACATATATATATTATTTATTTATTTATTTATTATTATTATTTATTTAATTTATTTGTTTACTTTTTATTTATTTAAATTTTTTTTTTTCTTTTTTTCTTTTTTTTTTGAGAAAAAAAGTTGAATTCTTTTTCTGGAAAATTTATAAAAACAATTCAAAAAACTAATGTTTTAGTTTTTCTTTTCTAAAAAATTTCAACCAATTTTATTTTCTTACATTTTATTTACAATAGTAAAAATGCTATCTTATTTAATTTTAAAACATGCGAAAATTTTTAACAGTTATTCATTTTTTTATTTTTAAGATTAATAATAATAATTAAAAAAAAAAAAAATAACAATTTTTTTTTTCTTTTTTTCATTTTGTTAATTCTGTATTTTCTTTTTTCTGAAATTTTAAACTTTTTTTTTTATTTTCATTAATGTAACTGTTTTTAGGTTTAATGAAATATTTAAAAAAAAATAATATTTCTTTCTTTTTTCAGTTTGCTAATTCTATATTTTCTTTTTCTGAATTTTTTAAACTTGTTATTTTTAATTTTAATAATGTAACTGTTTTTAGATTTAATAAAATATTTTTTAAACATATCTCTTCTTTTGTTTCAGTTTGTGAATTTTATATTTTCTTTTTGTGAATTTTTTTAACTTGTTATTTTTTTTCTTTTTATTCTCATTACTAATTTTTAAGTTAAAAAAAATATTTAATAAAAAAAATTATCTTTCTTTTTTTAGTTTATAAATTCTTTTATCTTCTTTTAGTGAAAAAATATAACAAAAATTACTTATTATTACTATTTAATGAAACTTAATTGTATTACTATAATTATTATTATCATTATCTAGCAATATAATGATATTTTTTATGCAATGTTCTTTTTCAGTTTTAAAAAAATACATTTTATCTTGTGAAAAACTTTTTTGTCTATTTATTTCTTTAATGTAACTTTATTTTCTTACTCGCGAATTTTCAAAAGAGTTATTATCATTTAATAATTAGGATTAAGTAAGGAATCTGTTTAATACTGTCATATTTTAAAAGATATTTTAAAGTAAAATGTTGAATGTTCTATTTTAACGAAATAAAATTTAACTTATGCATTCTACTAGATTTGCTCAGGGAAAAATTACATTGAGGACTAAAATGATAATTGTAGTCCAATCAAAACAGACTTCCACTCGGCAAGTGTTGAACTAAGGGAACTAAACCTCAGACTAACTAAACCTTATTACTATTATTATTAAATAAATTGTTTTGGTATTACTATATACCCATTATGATTTTTTTTTTTTCATCACACCACAATATAATTCATCATATTCACAAACTTTCCATTATTTTCATGTTACTTCTTAAATATATAAATCTACTAAAACAGACACCGAATCTTCAATAAGTTAATCAGTTTTAAAAATAGTTTATCTCTTTTTGGGAAAAAAAGTATGACATCTTGTATTATTTACACATAACTACATCAATATTCGAAAATAATAATTTGCGAAATTTTCTTGTACATAACAGTTTTTCATAATTCTGATAGAAATTTAAAAAAATGAATTATCTTACAATGACTACCTATATCACTAAAGTCTTGAAAACACAAATCTTCATACACATGAAATATTTTCATTATCTTATCACCTTCTTGTTGACAATTCGAGTTCATACTATCCTTTTTATTCAAAAGCATGTTAACAATTTAAGCCATGCCATTTACCTATGTTTGCATAACGTTACAATGTAAATGTCCAATAGTTTTTACAATTATTTTTTAATAGCTAAAATAATAATAAAAGTGTTTGAAATTATTAGCTTTATAATTATACATTTTTAAAAATAATGAAGTTTTAGTACCATTTATAAACTGGAAATATAGTGTGTTAACTTTCTTATACGATAAATAGTTTAAAATTAAATATTTACATAGTTTTTATATTTATGATAGTTTTATATACAATGATTCATTAAAAAATATATACATGAGTTATAACTGATACCTTTTTATTAGAGCAAGAATCTAACTAAATAACATTTATCTAATTTTTAAGCGATCAATAATAATAAAGTGGCAGTACATTTTTTAAACAAACAGAACATTATATATGCATTCTTTATTAATTTAGACAACGCATTCTGTTTATATTTGTACACATACATCATCCCATTTTGGATTTTAACTTAAATAAATAATGTTTATCACTGTGGTTTACAAAAGAAAAGAAATGCTTACACATAAAAGTTCTAAATTATAAATATTTACTGATTAAAATAAATATATCTTATAATGAAAATCAGCTTTCAAAAATGTTCATTAAAAAACTTAATAAAAATTCACAAAATTTTCTAAAAATAATTTTTTTTTTCATTGTAGTCACATTTCGTATATTTTCAGAAAAATAAATAATAAAATAAAATAAAATATCTGTATTAAAAAAAAGGCACAATATTTTTATTCACTGGAAAAACAAAAACTACTTCAATGCATTATTTCACACATCGTTTATAAGTTCAATACGTATATATTTAAACTAAATACATTTTATAAAATGTTAAAAGATCAAGTCTGTTTTTTTACCTATAACCTAACATAAATTGGCCATTCATTTAAAATCATCGAACTCATTATTATTATTATTATTATTTTGCAATTCCATATTATGTATAAATGTGTTTCAAATACTTATCAAAAATTGATTGCATGTGTTGTTCGACTAGTGTTCTACGATCTGGTGTTTGTGGATTTGTTCGCTTTGTTCTAAATTAACAGGGAATTTGTCCGATTGAAATTTGGCAAGTAATGTCTGTCCACATATACAAATAAAATATTTTACTATGTTATTATCTGTTTTGACAATTTTTTTATGTCTAAGTGATATTATTTTAGCATAAAGGAATTTATATCAGATATGAGATTTGTTGGAACTTTCTACATTTTTTGATAATTTTTCAGATTTTTGCTGTAGTAAAATTAATTTTATTTCTCATGCAAACTGTCAGAAAACGCGATGCAATTTTTTATTTAATTTTTCTTATTACTTTTTCCTGTATCTGAGCATTCTACTTTCAAATATTTTCTAAGTTTATATATTGAAAATATGGTACCTTGCATATGTTTTCCTTTCACTTTTGGAGAAAATCATCGAGTTTATTGAGAATATTGGAAAAATCGCACTATTTTTAAAATTTATGCATGGGTTGCGAAATTTTTACTCATTTCTTAATATCCGTTATATTCCATTTAGTATGTTTTATGGAAGATCATAATAGCACACTTACAATAGAAAAAATAGATATAGAGCACAAGAACTTTAATGACTTAAAAAAAACCGCTTGCCACTAATCTTTTTTTCTTTTCACTTGAATTACATTTTAATTTTAAATAATTTTCTTTTAAAATAATTTTTTAATAATCTTAATATGAATTAAACACAATCGATTATTAATTTTTCCGGCAAATTAAATATTTTGAACAAAGTTGACTTTTATGAAAGTTTTGGCGTAACACCAAATGAAATTTTGAAATACTGTTTTATAAAAAATACGCTAGATTACTAATAAAATCATCCATCCTATGCAGAAAAATTCTATGAATATTTTTAAATTGTGAATAATATGAAAAATAATTTATTGTAAATTGTGTTTATATAACTTAGTTTGTAATGAAAATAAAACTTGAACTATGGCTTTATGCAGTTTTATTATTATTATTATTATTTATATTATTAAATATGGAAGATATTATTATTATTACTTTCAGAAAGTAAAATATTTCATAAATTATACGCTAGAATGATGACCAAAAACATAATATTTTAATGTGTCTTATAATTAGCTCTTTCAAATATGTTTTTAAAAAGTACATTCATTCGCATTTATTTACTACATATTATTATAAATGCAAAGGGAATATATCTATCATTTATACACAGGATATTTTTTCTAAAGAATATTAACATAAACGAAAATATCATTTTTCACAAAGCCTTTTTGTCAAAAGATAAATTTGCAAATAGTAATCAAATAAAGTAAATTTTTCCATTAAAATGTTGCATAAATAATAATTATTTACAAAGCAGTTTTTATAATTTTGCATTTTAAAAATCTATATATGATATCGTGCGTATGTGTATGACTTTCATCATTGAAATAACGAAAGTTATTTTTAAATGTTTAAACTTCCAATATGATATTTCTAATAAGTTTAAAGAGTCGCATCTCCATTCATCTACTAAAATTAATAATAATTCAAATAGAATTATAAATACTCATACACCAATTTATTTCTTTATCCTATGACTCTGCATTTTAATGATTGAAAATCCATTAAGTGAATGGATAATTTATCTTTCAATTGAATGAATGCTTTACACAAGTTACCATCACTATCAGTAAATAAAAAGTCTTTCATACAATACAGCTAAGATAACTAATAATTACAATTTCAAGTAAACAGAGGTAGTATTTTAGAAGTATAGCACTTAGTAAATTTTTTGTTTTATTGTTTAAATGCATGTCTTTTTTTTTTATATAAAATATTATAATTTAGTACGTTTGAGAGATAAGGTTTTATTACATTCCTAATCAGTCACTATCACAATTAACTAACATTTTTGTTTTAAGAAAAACACAATTCTTTGCATCGATAAATATTAACAAAGGATTTAAATAAGTGAACAGAAAATAGTACTTTTCATAAGTACAAATGTAATTTTAAAATTCAAGATATATTTTTTTTAAATCAAATAATATATTTTTCTAATTTTATTTAAAGAAAAATAAAATATTTACTTACTTTTCGCAAGAAACTAAATTTAAAAAAATGTTTTATTTATCCTAAAACTTTATTCAAAAAAGTAAAAAAAATCGATTTCCTCTATCCTAAGCATTTAGTTTAATAAGAGAAAAAATTCTACAAAAAACGAATATATTTAAAGTCACATTCAAATATTTATTTATCACATTTTTACTGCTAACATAGCTTTTACTCAAAATTAAACTTATAAAGTGTTCTCTAAAATTTCTTTTATCAAGACGTTTTGTTAATTTGAGATTTTGAATTTAACCAATTTACCGATCGATCTTTCGATAAGTGTCTTTCACTTTTTACCGTTGAACGTTATGTTAAAATTTATTTACTATAAAACAAATACTCTTACGATAATGAGGGTAATAGAAAAAAGTATTTTTATCATTTTAAACTAAAAGTGAACTGCATTATATGAATGAAAACAACTTTATAAAATCAACTTTGAGAAAATTATCAAATATTTTTATATAAACAAAACTAACAAAAGTTTTTGCATTATTTAAAAATTCCTTATCAAAAATCTGATATCTTTTTGAAGATTAAAAAATATCTAACCAATGATTAGTTTAATTTTGCTTGAAACAACAGGAAAAAACTTTATTTAGAATTCAAATGGTGTTGTAAATGATTACCTGTGAAGCAATTTTATAATTATTTTGTTTATATAAATGTAAACATTTAAAGTTAATTACGTTGTATTCATCAGGAAGATTTCCATAAAAACATTGTAACTTGGTACGATTTTTTTAATAGTTAGTTAGTATTTTAACATTATACGTATTCATTTTAAATATTTTGCACTCAGAAATTGTAAATTAATCTTACACATAGCTAAAAGAATTAAATACTATTATTCATAGATGTATATCAAACCAAAATTCAATGTTATTTCTTACAAAATATTTCGGCCAAATTAAAAATTAAGTACCAGTAGACATAAATTTTAGCTAGACATTTTTCAAACATTTTCAGAGAAATAATACGTTATCTAAAAAAATATATATATCTGTGTTTGATGTCCCCTTTTTGCACACGGAAAGTGAAAATTTTTATTTGTATACTCTTTCTACGTTTTTTTTGGCCTATGCATAAATATCGCTTTTGAACTGAAGGTGAAACTTATGAAATTTGGTCCAATTTAAACAGACAAAAAATAATGATTTTATTAATTTATTAATGAAATCATAATTTTTGTCCATGTGTTAAAAATTGAGGTAAATTTCATTTTATTTCGCTTTCAGTTCAAAAGTGACATTTATGCATAGGCCGAAAAAAAACAAAAAAAGTAGGAGAGGGTATTGGTTCAAATCCCCTACAGTGCAATATCGTTTTGTAAAAAATTCTAGCGAATTAAAATAGTCAGTTAAATAATTAATTAATAATCAATAAAATAATAACATTTACTTATTAAAATTGATTAATGAGCTACTCATTAAAAATTAATTACTGATTAAAAAATATACTACATTGTCCTCTTTTCGGTTGATGACGTCATTCTCTTTCGTGTTCTGACAGGTGTCTGTGTTGTCCCTTTAAGAAAACTTTCCCCTCCGTCACATGTCTTGACAAGAAGTTCAGGTTGCCAACGGATAAAAAGAAACTCTATCCCCGTCATCTTTCACGATCAAGCAATCAACCAACCGTTACGTCACTTCCGGTTTCCTCCCCCTCCTCCCCCCTCCTATGACGTCACTTCCGTCACTCAAAGTACACGGCTTAGTACTGATATGGTTAATTTACTCTATTTTTTTACGTATAAGATGACCAGAATTTTTTATTGGAAAAAGAGGAGAAATTATGCAATGTCTTTTATTTTCAAAGAAAATAGAAGACATTCAATTTTGAAAAAAAAAAAAAAGGTTATTTTTGAGGACACAAAATTGAATGAAAATTATTATAAAAACCGATTCAACAGCTACTTTACACAAGTGGTGGAAACATTTTTATCTCAAACGATGAATTTTGATCAGTACACCTTAATTTAAATTAATAATATATGGATACGAGAGGAAAAATCCCTAAAAAAGTTAGTGTTTACCATTCGATACAACCAACAGCCGATTAAGCTTCCTAGTTTTGCGAAATATTTGAAATTAAAGGACTAATTCCTTTTCATTTGAAAGAGGGGACAGAGAACGAAAATTAGTCCTATAATGATTTTTTTTTTGTTTTTTTTGTTAAAAGGGCAAAGCGTTGAAAAAGAAGACTGTCCTGTCCTCTTAATAAGAGTATGTCTTTGCTCACCTTACCGAAGATAAGCATGATTTTGCGTTTTTTTTTTTTTTTTTTTTTTTTTTTTTAAGCACCGTATACTGTAAGAATTCTATCTACATTTAGACAGAAATTTTACTCGCCACAGTAAAATTTCCTCTCACCTGTGGCGAGCTGGCGAGCGGAAATTTCGCACCCTGATTTAAACATATCTGATATTTTCGTTATTTTACAAAGGACATACCTGAAACATTCACGGATTTAGAGAGGACTGTTCTGAACTCTATGGTCAGGATATCAGTAGGCAGCCTTGCTGGCTTCATTCGATGAAAGTCATGCATGCTGTTTAAAGTGTGAACTTTCTGTAAGTTAAAAGGCTCAAAGACGTGTGAATATATTTGCTTCAAAAATGGTATCCCTTCGGCTGTTTTCATGGTGAATGAATATGTCAAACTTTTGGGTGGACCAGATGACTCTAGAACGAGGGTAATATTTATGCCCAGATCTGCATTAAAGAGAACATCTAAGGATACCAACAGATGCCAAGACCTATCGGCAAATGTAAATGAAGGACTGTAATAAGGTACATTTCTGGATAAATGTACAAATGGTATTTTCCAATCCAGGATAAATTCCTTTAGTTCCTGCAGCTCTCCAATGGTTTTCTTGCTAGAGTCGTTCATTTTATATCTCTTTTATCAACGTGAAATTCCAATTTACTTTCTAGTAGTTCACCTGAAACAAAAAGATATTTGTAGATATATATTTATATATATATATAGAAATCTATTGACAGGAATTTATAAATAAATAAGTTTAACAGATTAGAAAAACCAATAGGAGAATTACAAACCAATGCGCAAAATTGCAGCGAAAGGACATGCTAAACTTAGATGTAGGCAGGGTTTACCATTAGTTTTCTTAGCATTTTGCTAAAAGATATCATATTTTGCTAAAACATGTTGGTCAGAATTTCGCTAAAAAGCTAAAACTGGATAACTGTATAAAATATCTCTATATAACAACTCGGATTTTTTTTTTTTTTTTTTGTAATATTTGCAGGCAAAAACTACGAAAGGACTGAAATTTTTGGGAATGATTATTTATATAGTAATTTGGATTTATTTTTAATTTTTAATGATTGAATTTAAATGCAAAAATATTTAAAAGTATGTCAGAATTCAGAATTTGATTCATAGAAGCATTCTTAGCACTAGTATTTCATGATTATTTACCACTACACTTTATTTGATTTTTCAATTGCTTTTTCATTTTACACATATGATATGAGTACCTCTTTTTCTATTGTTAAAATCAAAACATAGTTTCCCTGATTCATATTTTTAAAGTCACAAATATGGATGCTTGGTTAAAATCATCAATGAACAAAAGAATAGAAAATAAAACTGAGGATAACAAAGCTAAGTAAAAGAAATCAATGGTATCCAAAGAATTAACTTTCGAAAAAGCTAAAATAGTGCTTGCCTATTTTCGCTAAAATGCTAAAGTAATTTTTTTGCCAGGTTAAACCCTGGATGTAGGAATATATAAATGTAGAAATATATAAACAAATGAATGAAATTAAACCTCAAAAACACTGAGATCTTCATCAGGGAGGCCCCTCAGTGTAGGGGTGAACGAGAAGTTTCTGAAAGGACAGTAGCTATAAGCTAATAACTATCCTTAGCCCCCAACTTCTCACCAAACAGAAAACCACCAAAACCTGAAGAGAAATCAAACATACATATGATGTATAAATCTACTAAAAATCTACTAAAATTTTTAGTAGATTTATACATTATATGTATGTTTGATTTCTCTTCAGTTTTTGGTGGTTTTCTGTTTGGTGAGAAGTTGGGGGCTAAGGATACTTATTATTAGCTTATAGCTACTGTCCTTTCAGAAACTTCTCGTTCACCCCTACACTGAGGGGCCGACCTGATGAAGATCTCAGTGTTTTTTGAGGTTTAATTTCATTCATTTGTTTATATATTTCTACATTTATATATTCCAATATATATATATATATATATATATATATATCTGTACTGATAAGTAAAAAGGATTTAAGTCCAAAAATTTCGATTTTGAGTTAAGTACATAGTCAGACACAGAAAAAATTATCTATCGATTGGTATAAAGGATTTAAGTCTATGTCATTTAGTCTTTGAGAAAATCCATTGGTAAAAAATGGTTCAAGTCAGAAATATACCATTAATTTATGGTATAAAATATTTAATTCGATTTTTTCCCGTTATTAAATGAAGGTTGACAATCACTGACAGGTATAAAGGGTATAAGTCAGCGAAATCCCTTTTTCCTAATCGATTCTTCTGATTTGTTTTTAGTTAGTTTAACTTTATTTTTCGTCTCCTGAAAAATCAAGAATATGGACTTAGATCCTTTATACTTATCAGTACAAATATAAAGAGAGAGAAAGAGATTATAGATAGAAAAATAGATAGTTAGATGAATATAAAGTTGCGTGCAAAAGTTTCGGGCCAAACATTTTTTCGTTAGTACTTGTTGCATAAATAAAGATTAAAACAATTGTAATATTATCACGTAAAGTAAATGAAATATACTGTCGAACTAAACAACTTACAAAACTTTTTAACACAATAATATTAAATTATAACAAAACATATAAAATTTATGTAATCAAAAGTTTTGGGCCAAACAAACTTATGAAAAACCAACTGTCAGAGTAGCAAAAAGTGTTATTTCTAACCAGGGTTTTAGCGATTTAAATCAATTGGTTTAAATCAACTGATTTTTTATTTTTTATTTTTATTTATTTATTTATTTATTTTTAAATCACTGATTTAAATCACTTATTTTAATTGTCAAAGTTGTTGTCTTTAATCAATGTAATTGATTGTCTAACTTTAAAAAATGAGATTTTTAATTATTTCTTGTGTAAATTTAAAAATACAATTTGTAAAATATAATAATATTTCATTAGACGAACTAATATTTCTCATTTGACTTCATATTCATCTCAACTAAGCAGCATTAATTAACACAAAAATAAATTTATCTTGACTTTCTTAATTATTTATACATTTTTATTATTTATACAAGCACAGCCTTATGATTGGTGTATGAATTGTAAATATTTAATTTGTGTATAATTCATTGATTAATATTATTTATATATTCTAGTTCGCTTTTGCCCACCTTGCAGTTGATAATTCGAAAAGAAAATATTTCCTTGTTTATTTAGCTCACATACCAGTTTATGTCATTTAACATTGGCTTATATGATATTTTAAAAACTAGTTGGCATAGGTGGACTCTGCTCAGTTCCCCACCATATTTATGGTCTCATAAATTTCTAGTGCGAGACATATTATAATCATGTTAAAAGAAATGAATTTGACCAAAGCTTGAAACAGTGACAGAATGAAATCCCCGCCTAATAGGCAATCCATCGTTCACTTCGATATATTTATCTTATTCTAATCTATTAATTTATTTTATCAGGGTCAATTCCGTTGTTTATGTTTCATGCTACTATTTCGAATGCAATAATCTTAAAAATTCATATTTATATGAAAAAATTACAATTTCGCTATGTTGATAAAATCGTAAATTACGAATAATTTACGAAATTTTCCTGTTAGAATATTTGTATTCAATCATGTTCAAAAAAATATCATAAATGTAATTTTGAAGTTGTCTAATGTATTTATGATCCTAAAAATGGAAGTTTACGCTCAATTTTGCCTTATTCTGACATGTTAAGTAAATCGTAAATTCCAAATAACTTACGAATTTTTTATATTTTAAAATTCATAGTCATTAATATTCATGCCAGTGTCCTAAATAATATTTCAAAAGTAGTCTGACATCTTTACGATGAAAATATCGCTCAAAATTGACGTTTATGTGAAATTTTGCCCTATACTGCCATGTTAAGAAATTTGTAAATTTCCAATAACTTGCGAAATTTTCAAAGTAGCATATTTATAGTTACTGATGTTCATTCCGGCATCAAAACTGATATTTTAAAACTGGTCTGACATTTTTACAGTAAACATTTTCCATTTAATGCACGTTTAAGTGAATTTTTGTCTTATTCTCCCATGTTAAGAAAATCGTAAATTTCTAATAACTTACGAAGTTTTTAAAATCGAATGTTGCAAATGAATAGGGTTCTTGCCAGTGTCGAAAGTAATATTTTAAAACTGATCTGACCTCTCTGCGGCAATTTGTTCTTGAGATATCGTGTACACAGACTAACAAACTAACGGACTAACAGACACCCTACAGACAGACACCATACAAATTTTGTCATTTTTCTGATTCCTCACACCTGAAAACGTGTAAAAAAGTCAAAAAACCGAGGTCGAAAATTTTCACGATTGCCTAAGTTCCCCATACCTATAGTATGATGGGGAACTAATAATAGTCTATTTTACATTGCACTGTTTAAAAAGCTCTGAAGGCTCCAAAAAGTTTTTAAAATATCATAATCTTTTAATTTAAATACATATAATCAGTTAAGTATAGTTCGAGGCTGCTGTCACTGCTTGTTCAATGAACTGTACGTACTAAATGTAAAACAAGATAAAAGAATAAGTGAAAGTGCTAGATGCTAATGAAAATATGAATTTTGTTAATGGGTAAAGTGTGAAGAAATTTCTCGATTCAAATGAGATTTGTTAAACCTAAGTCAGAATTTTTTTAGGATATAATCTCCCTTCCCCCCCCCCCCACACACACTTTTTTTTTTTTTTTTTTAATTAAAAACTATATGTAAAAATTTCTTTCTCTTAAAACATTGCTTCAGTTATATGTCATTTTTCCTATTAAATTATCCTTTTCAAAAATTATTTTACATGTTCAATACATGAATACTGTGGGTAAGATTACACTTTATTTCAATACATTCTTGTAGCTACAAAGTCAAAGTCTCAAGTTGAGTGGCTCATACTACCGCATTTTTTATTGTTATAAAATTACTTCTTATTATGAAGATACTATGTTGAATAAAAATATTGGTAATAAATGCCTACAAGATTTTTTCTGTGGGAATAGAATATTGTTTATATTTTTATAATTTAAGTAAAATGATTGATAGTGTGTATATTGTGCATATATATACACACACACATACACATAATAAAATAAAAATGTTGTACAGTATGGTTTGAATACATAATAAATAACGATAAAATCATATAAATCTTGATTTAAATAAAAAAAAAAGGTCCAATTTCAATTTTAAAAAATCGATTAAAAAAAAAAAAAAAAAAAAAAAATAAATAAATAAATAAATAAATAAAATAACCTAGTGTGTCACTCACACGACTTTCTCTTACCCTGAAATTTAATACTATAAATACACGTTGGAGACTAAGAGGTAAGATAACGAGTACTGTTATGTAAACCTATGTTAAACAATTCAAGTTAGGCTTCGGAAGAGTTTTATATGATAATTAGTTCTGTGTGAGGGGACGACCGCCCCTCAACCCCCCGTTCCATTAATGCACCTACATTTATATACAATTAAAAAAATTATTTATTAAAATTATTATTTAAAAAAAAATATCTTTTATGATAATACAGACGATTTCCCAATTAGAGGTTTTTTTGTTTGTTTTTTTAATGAAAAAAATCGATAATTTTATTTTAAATTATCGCAGATCGATAGTTCAACCATTCGTTTTAAAGGTATTGGCGAGCTTTTTTGAAAGATACCCATCATAAAAATTTACTCCCCTCGAGGGGGGGAGGCGAGATTCCTACATACATATATATTTTTTTTTTTTTCCAGTTGACTATCCCTATTACAAAAAATATATATTTGTTTCATTTAGTTTAGTGCAGTCTACAGATGTTAAACTTTACTTACCTGCAACTTCTCCCATAGACGTAATGTATTTGAATACTTTTGAGTGTCCCTGTACACGAACCATTTGCTTCATCTCAACGAAAAGCTTACTGTAGCATCCCTATGATACACATTTAGAATACCGAGTTTGGAATTTCTGCTACTATTTGTTCTTGAGATATGCCGATTACAGACACACAGACCATTCGCTAAAAACATGATTTTCATATTCAGGGGACCTCAGAATATGTAAATATAACAAAAGCTCACATTCGAAATTTTGATCCTAAAACAATACTTTCTCGACCCTATGGGTAAGAGAAAGTAAAAATCAACAACCCTGTTTCTAACACATCAGAAGGTCAAATGTTATTAATATCTTGTTAACATGCCCTTTGAAGCTATAACAGTCGTACACCGATGAGGCATTGACTCTATTAAAGTCTTAATCCTTGTATGGATATTTTTTGTGCTTTATCTTGAATTTGTTCAATAAATGTCTTTATTCAAAGAATTAATAGCTCCTACTTTTGCTTTTAGATCTTCCTATCATGAAAAACGGCAGTTTTTCTAGTGACGCAAGCGCAAAAACAAACGAACGCCACGACACTCAGCGGCAACGGAAAAACGAACGAAAACTGCGACACTTATATATACAGGAATTTTAAGATCAAAGAAACCGCTGAAAGCGGACACTTAATATTTCAGGAAATATGGGAGGTTATGTTCTGATATTTTCAAAATAGACTTTCACCTTCTGTCTGATCCTACACTGAAATCGCTACATTTCTGCGTGCAATATATTTCGAGATATGAATTGGCTCATTTAAGTTATAGATGGACGGACTATATGTGTAAGAATTTTTTCTCGAATATGGCTCGAGCGAATTTAGTTTAATTTATATATGATATTATTCGCTTTTATCTGATGTGCCTGACATGTCCCTTTTCCCTAGGAAAACTCTTGTTTTTTTTATAACTCAGATTAAAAATCGAACTATTTTTTACTCCGAAAATACCGTGATGCGGCAGTTTCGCGGACGAATTTCTTCTCTTCCATCTGAAATACTGAATATCAAATAATCGTTTTGGCTCCATCTATCGGGAAGCGTCAAAAATAAACATACACACAAAAAAAATATTTTTCTTTTTTTAATATACGTATATATTAAATGAGTTATTTATTTAGGTACTTGTATTTTATATGATATTTGTTTATCAAAAATATTCTTTGTATTTACATTGTTTTCATGCTGATACGTTGTTAACTTTCAAAATATGTTCTATTTTAAAAGGTGATTGCAACAACAAAAATTTTTTCCTTTATTTTCATAAAAATGACAAATAATATGATAATCATATGCAAATATTTGTAATTTTTTCAAAATTAGGTGATAAATCACTTAAACTACGGATTGAAAAAATTCTTAAAACAGAATTTGAAAATAATTAATTTGCTCATTAAGTTTCTAGTATATATATTATATAAATTACAAAATTTTAAGCTATAATAAAATTTTGAATAGATTAAGATTTTTTTAAAATTAAATTCATAACAAACTATACTACTTAAATATTTACCAGTATAAAATTTTCACTTTTTAAAGATTTTTCTATTATTATTTATTTTTCTCTTTTAAATCAAATCTATACCTAAAAAATTATAATAAGAAATAAATATAAATAAGAAATTTTTGTCATTTTTAAAATGTACTATATTATGCCTTTGTAATGTTGCATGTTTCCATCTTTTTTATCACTTTTTATAAAATTTTGAAATTTTATTTAGTTTGTTATTTTGTTCGAGTATGACCTATAAAACAACACTTTTAATACAGTGTTATAACTCATTACCATGCTCCTTTAATTTTACGTTTCGATCATTAACCCCTAAAAAGTAATGATATCAATACAAAAAACCCTTAACGGGTTAAAAGTTTGTGACGCAGCACTGTACTTTATGGCTATAAGAATTAGAAATACGGGTCTTAAAAATAATGATATCAAATTTTCAGAGACGCTTTGATATTAATTAAATTATACATAGATTTTCTTATTTGAATTTGCTTTTTCCTTTTATTTATATTTACAGTGTAAACGTTATTTTCAACATAAAATAATATATAGCATTTACTCATTGATACTTTTCCATTCACATCTCTTATACCATGAAAGCATGTGTTTTAAAAGAAATTATATGAAATTCCAGTAACGCAGTGGTGTTACATTAAGTGAATTGTTTTTAAATTTCTCTGCAATTATTTTGTTTTGCATATTAAAGTATATGTGCACATTGAAATATTGCTTTTAATTTTCAAATACGCTGTCAAATATATCACTTTCATTAAGCTTATATTATGTACTGAAATATATTTATTTCAATGAATTATTCTATCTTTTGCGTCACGCCATCCAAAACTGTAAGTAAAATATATGGAAATGTTTACTTTGTGTCATTTCATCCAAATAAATTGAAAATGCATGCAAATAGATATCGTGATGCAAAGAAAAAAACTGTGAAATTTTTTTCAGTTTTGGATGGCGTGACGCAAAAGATAGAATAATTCATTGAAATAAATATATTTCAGTACATAATAAAAGCTTAATGAAAGTGATATATTTGACAGCGTATTTGAAAATTAAAAGCAATATTTCAATGTGCACATATACTTTAATATGCAAAACAAAATAATTGCAGAGAAATTTAAAAACAAATCACTTAATGTAACACCACTGCGTTACTGGAATTTCATATAATTTCTTTTAAAACACATGCTTTCATAGTATAAGAGATGTGAATGGAAAGGTATCAATGAGTAAATGCTATATATTATTTTATGTTGAAAATAACGTTTACACTGTAAATATAAATAAAAGGAAAAAGCAAATTCAAATAAGAAAATCTATGTATAATTTAATTAATATCAAAGCGTCTCTGAAAATTTGATATCATTATTTTTAAGACCCGTATTTCTAATTCTTATAGCCATAAAGTACAGTGCTGCGTCACAGACTTTTAACCCGTTAAGGGTTTTTTGTATTGATAAAAATCGAATGGGATTTAAATCAGGAGATTGAATTGGCCGTTCAAGGATACGAAATTTTAACGTTAAAAAGATCTTGCACTAGTCTAGAACAAAGTATGGGGTCATTATCTTGTTGCAAAACGTACCCTCGTGGCACATTTCAGAGCGTACAGGGAAGTATTTAGTTCGTTAAGATATTTTTATATGTAAGCTTATCCATAGTACTTTTTATTGTCATTAACCCTCGCTTTCCCAAGATCAAGGCGTTACTGCAGAAAAATTGCTTTCAGGTGCCGTTTAGGACGTTTGGTGAAAATCACCAGCACCACGCCTTTTTGTATCGTTTAGAACAAATAGTCGTGCAACATTTCACTGATTAGGTTTGCTATCTCTGGCGAATTAGCGCACTTTTTGAATGAGGCGGGCTTAACTAAATTTCAACTTGAAAATGAGGTCAAAATGACCCCATCTTGGGAAAGCGAGGGTTAAAGGATGGAAAAAGACTCCCACGTCATGATGTTTCCTCCTCCATTTTTAACCTTTTCCAACAAGGTTGAAAAGTGTTTATGACTTCGGTTTGTCTCTCTGTCCGCGCTCTAACTCACGTAAATGTTTATGGAACTTCTTGAAACTGATATGTGTTATTCAAGTTCACTATCGGATGTTCCCTATTGAAAATGGAGACTGGTTTATGTACAGGGACACCCGAAAAATTTCCCAAGCATTGTGTCCTATGAGAGGCATTTCTATAAACCATATTTTAATAACGTTACTTTACACAAATCTTAATGAAATTGAAATAGGTTATTCAAGTCCACTATCGAATGTTTCTCATTAAAAATTGAGTAAATACCTTAACGGGTTTGTATACAGGGACACCCGAAATTATTCCTAAGCATTGTGTTCTATGAGAAGTATTTCTATAAACTATATTTTAATACCGTTACTTTACAAAAATCTTAATGAAATTGAAATATGTTATCCCCATAGAAAATGGAGTAAATACCATCACTAGTTTGTATACAGGGATACCCGAAATTATTCTTAAGCACTGTGTTCTACAAGAGATATTTCTATAAACCAAATTCGAAGGACTATACTTTGCACAAATCTTAATAAAATGAAAATATATTATTTATATGCACAAAAGAATACTTTCCATAGAATACAGTATGATTAGTATGTCAAATATTATATACTTATCACAGACGTTAATCTTTGAACTGCATTATTATTATCATAATTATTATTATCACTATACTGCATCAGAAAATTATATATTATGTTTATATTTGTAATTTAAATGATCACTTTTGACTGCTAAACTTTAAATGAGTAAGACACACCGAGTAAACTTTAAATGAGTATGACTATAAATTTTATAAAATGTTTATTCAGTGTCTCTGTAATTCTACAATGGTTTTCAACTAAAAATAAATAATCGAAATTCTCTACCTTCATCCCGTATTTTTATTTTTTCAAATTGTTTTATTTCTCAACAAATAATAATAATATTTAAGGAAAATTAAGGTCTCTTTAGAAGGAAATATAAATAATTGAAATACATCCACTACTAAATAATTAAAATAATAGCCATTAAATATGTGTATAAAACAGATTTTTTAACATCCTGTGCCATTTTCGCTATGTAAGATTTGAAATAAGTAATTCCCAATAGTTATGATGAAATCTTTCTGAGCAACTGAAAACATCTTACGTCTTTTTTTAATAAATTCATTTTAAAGTAAACCAACGTGTATCAGTGCAATACGAATGTGTTAGTTTCGAATTGGAATATTTTCCTTAGTCAGCAATTATCAGGGATGAAACTATCTGACATACAAAACCCTTGAAAACTGCTATTTGGGAAGCACCTGTGAAAAATGTGACCTGTTATGAAAAATATTTATTAAAACCTACTAGAAGTGATATTTAGAGATTTCTTCATACATTATAAGGCAAATTAAACATTCAAAATGAAAAATTTCCATAAGAACAAAATAATTTAGTAAGAAATTCAGAAACAGGGAATTTTTGAAAAACCCTGAATTCAGGGATAGCCCCTGAAAAGTTTCACCCCTGAAATATGATAGTCAGATGGCCGCAGATGCTTCCTGTCTGTAAGATCTTTGAAGGTAGCAACAGCGCTTATCTGTTCAAAGAATGTGGAACTGCCTTAAGTAATTTTTTAACTGTGAATTTGAATCTTTAATTGTAATCTGCGCTATAAATAATAAACTTGGCAGTTAATTTGTTTTCTGATTAAAAAAAGTAATCCATATCTTTAGATGAATTAGTTATTTAAATAAATTAATAAGAAAAAAAAAATAGTTTTCAATTCGTTTCCAGGATCATGCATGAATGTTTAATAATTTTTATGACAGCAAAAATATGAAAAAAAAAAAAAAAATGCGTACATATATAATTTAACTGTAAAAAAAAAAAAAAAAAATAAAATAAAAATAAAAATAAATAAATAAAAATAATTTTTAAAGCACATATTTATTATAAAAATCTTTGTAAGGAAACGCAATAATTGAAAAAAAAAAAAAAAAAAAAAAAAAAAAAAAAACCTTGCAACATTTGTTTCTGGTGATACATAGCTGTTCATTTGGTGAACAATGTAGGCACGAGTGTAGCAAAGCACGTTTGCTACACCCGTGTCCACTTTTGTTCGCCTAACTAAGGATCATAGTGGTGATATCTGTAATCTTTTTATTTCATTTTATTATTATTATTTATTTATTTTACAGTAATAAACGCATCAAAGAACCGTTATTAATAATAAAAATTTTCTTAAGAAACCCAATAATTGAAAAAAAAAAAAAAAAACCTCGCAACATTTGTTTTGGGTGGAAATAATACCATGACTCTTCATTAGGTGAACAAAGTAGGCACGAGTGCGGCAAAGTACTTTTGCTACACTCGTGTCCACTTTTGTTCGCCTGACTAAGGGTCATGGTGGTCACAGCTGTTGCTTTAGTAGTTTTTAAATCCCTTTTAAGGGGATGACGAAATTGAAAATCGTTCTTTGAAATTAGCGGAGTTCTTAAAGTTTACATACATATGCTTTAAAACGTATCAATATTAAGCATATTAAAATTTCTGTAAAACTATTTAAATATGTAAAAAAAAAAAAAAAAAAAAAAAAAAAAAAAAATCAAATTCAAAATTTTCAAAAGATTTTAAGTGTTTTATTCGATTAATCTTTTTAAAAAATTCTCCCCTTCCCCTGATTTTTTTTTTGTATTGTAATGTATCAAAATATTCGAAATAAATTTGGTTTTTACTTTGTGCATTGGTTGGTAAGTTTTTTTTTTTTTTTTTTTTTTTTTTGTTAAAAATACTTTTCAAAAATTAACTTCTCAATCAATCCAAAGTTTATACCCAAATTCTCCCCTTCCCCTGATTTTATTGTATTGTAATGTATCAATATATTTGAAATAAATTTGGTTTTTACTTTGTGCATTGGTTGGTAAGGTTTTATTTTATTTTTTTTTTACTTATTTATTTATTTATTTATTTATTTATTTTTTTTGTTAAAGATACTTTTATGTTTGATTTTTAAAGTGTTTTATTCGATTAATCTTTTTAAAAAATTCTCCCCTTCCCCTGATTTTTTTGTATTGTAATGTACAAAATACTTTTTTTCAAAAATTAACTTCTCAATCAATCCACAAAGTTATACCCACATGTGTTTAGAAAGTTTTGATAAATAACAATGATGTAAAATCGAGTGTAAAATTTGAAAATTATGTTGCATGGAATATTTATTTATTTATTTTATTTCAATAGTTTATGAGAAATTTTAATGTACTTAATACTGATACATTTCAATACTTATGTATTAAATCACGACATTAAGGAAGAAATTTCAAAGAACGATTTTCAATATTTACCATCTCCTTAACTCTGATTTAAATATTTTTTTGTTGAATGTTCTCTATATTGCATACTTAAATCAGAAACTTTTTATTTCAATATTTTATCTAGTCACTTGCAACGTTACATTTATTTATATAAAATAACTTAACACAATTAAATAAACGTTTTGAAATTTAACACTTTGAAACAAAATTTACAAAGAATATAATATTGCATAGAACAAAATATATATTTATCTTATCTTATATCTGTACTTATAAGTATAAAGGATTTAAGTCCAAAAATGTCGATTTTGAGTTAAGTACATAGTCAGACTCAGAAAAAAAGTCTCTATCGATTGGTATAAAGGATTTAAATCCATGCCATTTAGTCTTTGAGGAAATCCATTGGTAAAAAAAGACTCAAGTCAGAAATTTAGCATTAATCTTTGGTATAAAATATTTAATTCAAATTTTCCCTTTATTATATGAAGATTGACAGTCACTGAATGGTATAAAGCGTGTAAACAGACATAATTCCATTTTCCTAATCGATTCTTCTGATTAGTTTTTTGTTAGTTTAACTTTATTTCTCGTCTCCTGAAAAATCAAGAATATGGACTTACATCCTTTATACTTATCAGTACAGATATTTGCACAGAACAAAAGTAATAATAAGCTTATCATAGATTTATTTTCAATAAAAACGGATCGGCTGAATATTTCTCACGTTGTACCAGAATTCCTAAATTTATAAGCATGAGAATCAAATGCTTGTAAAAATTTTATTGAACTATAAATGCAGTGGGTAATCAAATTTTTTTTTTTTTTTTTTTTTTTTTTACAAATACTGGATGAAAGGGTCTTGAACTTCTGATATGCAAAGAACTTTTAAAAACTCATATTTTCCACCATCGATTTAGTCAAGAGTGCAATTAAAGAAGCAACCACAAATTGGAGAAAAGTACAAATACTTTGGATCACCGTATATCATGAAAAGCTACAGATGACTTATAATTTTAACACGGAGCATATACTATAAACAATATGTGTATGTTTTTTTCTTTTAAATAAACTATTATTATTATTTTATTTATTTATTTTTTGGGGAGGCGGGGGGGGGGGAAGTTCTTTTTTTTATTTTATTTATTTATTTTTTTTTTTGCTCATAACAAGAATAGAATTTAATAAAATTTTACAGAAAAATTAACAAAACACACACACAAAAAAAAAAAAAAAAAAAAAAAAAATATTTATTCTGAAGCACTCATTTATTCGTGTAATATTCGGTGAGATATGAGCATTTAAATTAAATATTTTATTTACTGCTTTTGCGGAAAAGATAAAATTTTTCATCACATTGGTTAAAAGCTATGTATATTGGGCAATTTATATCGAAATTTCATTTCAGTACAGTAAAAATTAAGCATGTTGTTGCCAAAAAATGGGGTAGATTTTAGGTATATACAGGTTTGAAAATTAATAAGGGGTTTTTCACATGCCAAGCATTTAATTTGAAGATCCAATTTTTTCAACCATGTTTCAAAATTTCTTTTTTGTGAAAAAATCCTTCTGGACTTGTAACTCTAACATACTTTTATTTATTTACTGTGATCTGTGGATTCATAAGGGGACTTTCACAAAAATGAACTTTTGTAACATGGTTGAAAATGTCTAAAATCTGGCTCGTTCTTTTACCAATAATTTGCTTAATTTTTATTCCATTGAAATAAACTTTTGTATAAGTTACCCAAGAGATCTGGCTTTCGACTTACGTAATAAAAAAATTTCTATCTTTCGCGCACGCTCAGAAAAAAAAAAAAAAAAAAAAAAGAACGTAAATGCTTAAATTTCCTCGAAAATTACACATATGAATTTTATGTTTCAGAATAATGTTTCTTTAACGTTTTATCGATTTTTCTGCTAGTTTTGTAAAATTTTATGGAGATTCCTTCTTGTTATAAGCAAAAACTTGCCAAAAAGGTAATAATTTTTGAAAAAACAAATATATATATATATATATATATATATATATATATATATATATATATATTTGCCTTAAAAATTATGTATTTCCCATACAAAAAACTTTACAAATACTGTATATAGTAAGAGCAATAATGTGTTAAAGTTACAAGTCATTTGTAGCTTTTATGACACAGGGTGATCCAAAATATTTGTGCTTTTCTTTAACTTATAGTTGATCCCTTAATTGAACTTTGGACTAAATCGGCAGTAGTTTTTAAACGTTTTTACATGTCTGCATTTCAAAATCATTTAGTCAATCTTTTTTTTTTTTTTTTTTTTTTTTTAAGTGTAAAAAAAAAAAAAAAAAAAAAACTAATAGTTTGATCACCTTTTGCTTCTACAAAACCTAATTAAATATTGGATGCGTAGAAATTAGCATTAATAAAATGTAAGGTATCACAATAAATAAATAAATAAATAAAATAAAATAAAATACTAGTCATAACCAAACCACTGTTGGGACATTAATGAGAAAATATAAAGGGTCAATAAAAACGAGTAATATAATAATTTATGTTTGCCACAACTGGCCCACTGAAGGCTTCTAGCAACAATACGAAAAAATAATTTTTGCCATCAGGTGGCCCGACACTTGCCCACTAAATATTTTTAACCGATTGTTGGTTGCCAACAGTGGCCCACAACCCTTTTTCAACCGATAGCTTGCTGCCAGCAATGACCCATCAGTGTCCCACTGACTTATTCCGATCGTACTGCAGGCTGCCAGCAGCTGATCAGTCAAATGTGGCCACCTGATGGCCGGCGTAACATATTCCCTTCGGCACCTTAACTTTTGCCACCAATGGGCAGCAGCTGTTACTGTTAGCTTGTGTTGGCCATCATCCCTGGTTTTGCTGGGTTATAACACTTTCCAATAATGTTGAAGAGTGTTAATGACTTCGGTTTGTCTGTCTGTCTATCCGCGCATTAACTCATGTAAATATTCATGGAATTTCTTGAAACTGATATATTATATTCAAGTTCACTATCGGTTGTTTTGTACTGAAAATGGAGTGATTATCTTTTCTGGCTTGTACACAGAGACACCCAAAATATTCCAAAGCATTGTGTTTTTACGAACTATATTTCAATTACTTTATTTTACGCAAATTTCAATGAAATTGAAATATGTTGTTCAAGTTCACTATCGGATGTTTGCTATAGAAAATGGAGTAAAAAGCACTTGTGGTTTGTGTAGAGTTACCCAAAAATATTCCAAAGCATTCGTTCTAAGAGAAGTATGTCTATAAACCAAATTTTAATAACCTTACTTCGAACAGATCTTAATAAAGTTGAAATATGTTATTCATATGCACAAAAGAATGATTTCTACAGAATGTAGTAGGATTAGCATTAGATTTACAGGGCCACACAAAAATATTCAGTTACATTGAAGGCTTTTATTGCAAATTTGATGAAATTGCATTTTCATTTACATTTAGCGATATAACACTTTTTAAGTGTGAATATGATTTCAATTTAAGTATCTATCTGTCCGACTGTCCATCTGCCCGCCCCAGTGTCCGTAAATGCTTTCAGAATTTTTACAAAATTTTATAATGTTCCTTATTTTAAATGACATTTATATGTCCTGTGCAACTGGTTTGTGTAGGGGCAACCAAAAAAGAAAGAAAAAATTCAATACATTGCATTTTAGGACAGACATTTTGTAAATTACATTTAAAGAACTTTCTATTGTAAAAATCATAAAGAAATTGATATTGATTTTTAATACACTAAAATAATATTTTGTATAGAATATGATTTTGTTATCCTTCAGATCTACAAAATTACACTAAAATATTCATATACATTATGGACTGCAATTAGAATATAAGGGCTTCATAGAGTCCTGCGCGGGTCGAGTACCCGACAGATGAATTTTAAATCAACCCGAAACCCGACCCGAACCCAACAAAACATTTTTCATCAACCCGAAACCCGATAAAAAAATTTTCATCGATCCGTAAACCGACCCGAAACCCGACTTATCTAACCCGAACCCGACCCAAAACCCGAAAAATAAATCAACATTACTTATTCATCTAAAAATCATGCAAAACAAGGTAAAATGATATAACGTGATATAAAATAAAGTAAATTTTCATTGTCACACAGTTGGTAAATTATTAAAAAAAACTAGTATGTTGTGGCCACCACAAGACATCCTTCTATATTTTTCTGTCAAATTCACTAAGCGCGAATAATTTATTAAAACAATTATTAAAAAGTTTAACGTGATGAATGCAAATAATTTTCATCTTAGGGAAATCTAACACTAAATATCCAAAAACAGACAGTTTTATCGCCTATAAATAACTTCTTAAACAATGCGTTTTTATAATGGTTATCTCACATAGCATGGTTCGTACAGTTATATGACATAGATGTTGAGATATAGCTAACCTGTTATCGATGAAATTTGCAATCTAACAGCGCCACCTATTGGCCGAGAAGCATTCAAACTGAGTCAGCATGATGTCTCATAATCGCCTTCTCACATATTAAATTTTGTTTGATGATACACAACAGAACCTGAGATACAGCTTTCCTTGTAACTGTGGAAATCGCTGTGTAGCAGTGCCACCTGTTGAGCGGTTTACACCAAAAGTTGACAGTCGCTAATATATATTAAAGGGCACCTACATACAAATTTATATGAAATTCTGTGCAGTAGTTCTTGAGATATAGCCTTTCCTTAAATTGCGGAAATCACTGTGTAGCAGCGTCACCTGTTGGCTAATAGGCATTCAATTTGAATCAGCGTAATATCTCATATTGGTCTTCTCACATATCAGGTTTTGTTGGATTATGCGCAATGAAACCTGACATATAGTCTAGACATCTCAAAACTTGTAAATCCGTCGAAAACCGGGAGTCGAAAATTTTTACGAATCCAATACTTTCTTCGACTGAATATAGAAGAAAGTAAAAAAAAAACAAAAAAAATGTAATTACTGATTGTATTGAGTTAAAAATTTAAAAAAGAAAAAAAAAAAAACAAAAAAATGTTTAATAATAATGTTTGAACATTTATGTGAGTTGTGATCTTCAAGATTGCAAAAATATGCTTCATTTTCAGTGTTAGTAGTTCGTTGTTTAATGCTTATATTCTGAAATATATATATTGCTTTTGTTCGTCGTGAATGTTTATAATAATTTGGGTAGCAGGGATATATGGTTCGCAATAGAACATCTGCTTTCCCACAATCACTTTCAATTCACACGATCAGCAAATTATCTTCTTACAGTTGCAATTTTCCTGCGTTGTTTATTTGTTCTAGAGAAGACGTTAAAGAATATTATTATTATTATACCTTGATGGAAACCGATACCTAAATGTGTTTATTTTACATTACTTTTTACTTTCTTCTGTATTCAATTGAAGAAAGTATTGAAATCGTAAAAATTTTCAGCTTCTGTTTTTTGATGAATTTACACTTTTTGAGGGTTCCAGAACGCAATTTGACTAGGTATTCTTAAAAAATATGTATCTGTCCGTCTGAAAAAAAAAAAAAAAAAAAAAAAATGTGCGACTGTATCTCGGGAACTACTGCAGTTAACTGGATATAAATTTATATGCACATGTACCTTGACCTAAATTAGTGTCTATCAACTTTTGGTGTCCATTTCTTGACAAGTGGCGCTGCGGGACCGCGATTTTCACAATTTCAGGAAAGGCTATATCTCAGGAACTACTACACGATTTTTTATATAAATTTATATGCAGATATACTTTGACATAAGTTAGTGTCTACCAACTTTTGTGTCAATTGCTTAACAGGTGGTGCTGTTATACGTCGACTTTCGCATTTTCAGGGAAGGCTATATCACAGGTTCTGTTGGGTATAATCAAACAAAACGTGACATGTATCAGTGTAGCCATTATATAACAATACGCTGATTTAATTTGGATGCATATCAGCCAATAAGTGGCACTGCTATAGTGCAATTTTCCCTGAGAACCGGATGTGGCAACATCTCAACTTCTATGGCATATAACAGTTTGAAACCCGATGTATGAGGTAACCATTATGAAGACGCTTTTTTTAAGACTTTATTTATAGAGAATTAAACAGTCTTTCTTTTCTTATATTTAGTGTTAGTTTTTTCTAAATGAAAATCATTCATTATGGTAGATAATTTTAATAAATAATGGTTTTAAGAAAATATTTTTACTGAGCGAATTTCTATGGGAAAATATAGAAGAAAGTTTGATTTGGTCGCAGCATACTAGCTTTAAATGAAATCACAAGTATTTCTTCTATATTTGTTGTATAAACAAGTATAAACGGAGGAAAATTCAAAATTCCGTTTACATAAAAGCGAGGATTGAATTTCATTAAAAGTAAAGGTATTAAATAAAAAAAAAAAAAAAAAAAAAAAAAAAACTAGTATTTTGTGGCCACCACAAGACTTTCTTCTATATTTTCTAATACAAATTCGCTCAGTACAGATAATTTACTAAAGCTATTTTTTATTCTTTTTATTTTTCATTTTTAAATTTTAGTCCTTGAAGAAAATATTTTTTTTTTCTTTCTCTGTCTTTTTTCTTTTTTCATTCATTCATTCTTTTTAACACTTTCCAACAAGGTTGAAAAGTGTTTATGATTTGGGTTTGTCTGTCTGTCTGTCTGTCCGTGCTCTAACTCCGGTAAATATTTATGGAATTTCTTGAAACTGATATATATGTTATTCAAGTTCACTATCGGATGTTCCCTATTGAAAATGGTGTTTATACCTCTACTGGTTTGTGTACAGGGACCCCGAAAATATTTCAAAGCATTGTGTTCTATGAGAGCATTTCTATAAACCATATTTTCATACCCTTACTGTACACAAATCTTAATGAAATTGAAATATGTTATTCAAATTCACTATCGGATGTTTCCTGTATAAAATGGAGTAAATAATACCACCACTGATTTGTGTAAAGGGACACACAAAACTATTTCAAAGCATTGTGTTCTATGAGAGGCATTTCTATAAACCATATTTCCATACCCTTACTGTACACAAATCTTAAGGAAATTAAAATATGTTATTTACGTTCACGATCGGATGTTTCCTGTATAAAATGGAGCAAATACTACCGCTGATTGTGTACAGGGAAACACAAAAGTATTCGAAAGCATTACGTTTTATGAGAGATATTTCTATAAACTAAATTTTAATAACTTTACTTTGCACGAAGATTTATGAAATTGAAATGTGTTATTTATAAGCACAAAAGAAAGTGCTTTGCATAGAATATAGCATGTTTAGCATTAGATTTACAGGGTGACACAAAAATATTCAGTTATATAAAGAGCTATTCATAAATATTTTCTAAAGGTGTACTTTCGTTTACATTAAGCGTTTTTAACACTTTCTAACATTTTTAACACTTCTCAACAAGGTTGAAAAGTGTTAATGACTTCGGTTTGTCTGTCTGCCTCTCCGAGCTATAATTCCCGTAAATATTCGTGGAATTTCATGAAACTGATATATGTTATTCAAGTTCACTAACGGATGTTCCCTTTTAAAAATGGAGTTTATACCTTTACTGGTTTGTATACAGGGACACCAGGAAGTAGTTCAAAGCATTGCGTTCTATGAGAGGTATTTCTATAAATCGTATTTTCATAACTTTACTGTACACATATCTTAATGACATTGAAATATGTTATTCAGTTCGCTATCGGATGTTCCCTGTTGAAAATGGAGTTTATACCTCTACTGGTTTGTGTACAGGGCACCCGAAAGTATTCCAAAGCATTGTGTTCTATGAGAGGTAATTCTATAAATCATATTTTCATACCTTGACTGTACACATATCTTAATGAAATTGAAATACGTTATTCAAGTTCACTATTGGATTTTTCCTGTATAAAATGGATTAAATACCAACTCTCTTTTATATACAAGGGCACTCAAAAGTATTCTGAAGCATCGCGTTCTGTGAGAGATATTTCTATAAGTCAAATTTTAATAACTTTACTTTCCACGAAATTTTAGGAAACTGAAATATGTTATTTATATGCACAAAAGAATGCTTTGCATAGAATATAGCATGGTTACCATTAGATTTACAGGGTGACACAAAACTATTCAGTTGTATTATGAGCTACTAATAAAAAAATGCTAAAATTGTACTTTCGTTTACATTAAGCGTTTTTGACACTTTCTATCATTTTTTTAGTGTAAATATAATTTCAATTTGTGTATATGTCTGACTGTTCTTCTGTCCGTCTCTCTGTATATTTTTCTGCGCTCTAATTCCCGTAAATATTTATGGAATTTCTTTTAACCGATATATTTTATTGAAGTTCGCTCTCGGGTGTTCCCTGTTGAAAATGGAGTGAATATCTCTTCTGGTTTGTGTACAGGGACACCCAAAAATATTCGAAAGCATTGTGTTCTATGAGAGGAGTTTCTATAAATCATATTTTAATACCCTGAATGTATAGAAACTTTAATGAAATTTTAATATGTTATTCAATTCCCTATCGGATGTTTCCTATGTAAAGTAGAGTACGTTTCTAACTGGCTTGTGTACAGGGGCACTTGAAATTACTCCAAAGCATTGTGTTGTATGAGAGTTTAAACCAAATTTTAATAATTTTATCTTCTACAAAGCTTAATGCAATTGAAATGTATTATTTGTATGCACAAAAGAGTGTGCCTTCTATGTAATATAGTATGGTTAGCATTAGATTTACAGGGCCACACAAAAATAATCCATTACATTAAGAGGAATTAATAAAAATTTGCTGGAATTGCACTTTTGTTTACATGAGTGTTTTAACACTTTCTTATAATTTTAGTGGAAATATGATTTCAATATGTGCATCTGTCTGTCCGATTGTCTACTTTCTATCTGTTTGTCTCCGGCTCTTATCATCCGTGAATATTTTGAGAATTTTTTAAAAATGATACGCTCATATTCCCTATGGAATATTCCCTATTTAAAATGTCATTAATAGGTCCTGTACAACTAGTTTGTTTACAGGGACAACAACAACAACAATAAAAAAAAAAGTCAATTATTACGTTTTAGGACAGAATTTTTTTAAAGTTATAATTAAAAAACTTTCTGCTACAAAAATCTTAAAAACACTGACAAGTATTATTAATATTCTAAAATATTGTTTTGAATAGAATATGATATGATTGACTTTCAGATTTACAGGGCTACAGTAAAATATTCTGAGAGTTTAAAAGCTGTAATTATAATCTAACGGCTGCATTTTCTTTTGCGTTAAGCCTTTTTAACACTTTCCAAAATGCCTAAGAGTAAAAATCAATTAGTCTATCTGAATGTTTTTCAGTACTTCTGTCTGTTGTGCGATAACGTAGGCAAAGAATATTAATATTCGATACAACAATTGCGTACAGTTGGAAAGTGTTACTAATCGATGCATACTGCATGATTTTTCTTTCTTTCTTTCTTTCTTTTTTTTTTTTTTAAATAGCATTTATCGGAAAAAAAAATGGTAGTATATCGTAGAAACCATTGAACTGTTTTTTTATGAATTTAATTCCTTTTAAAAGAAAGTATACTTTTTATTTCATTTATTATATTGCTCGGAATGATATGATAAGATAGTGGAAATAGAGGAAGCTATGAAATACATGGTTCAAAAACTAAAATAATTAATAGATGTTGAGATATAGTCACCTTCAAAATCGTAGTTTTTTTTTTTTTTTAATAATAGCAGATCCACCTGCCGTCGATAAATATCCAGAATGAAATGGCCTGGAAAGACAATTTTGCAGGCAGTGGAAACCTGGACCCGCTGTAGTGCGGTTGGAGAAAGAGTGGCCGTAGGCAGCAGGTACCCGCAGCGAGGTTTAGAGCGATTTCAATATATATTTTTTAATTATTTATTTATGATGGGATGAAAAAAATGAATACTAATTCAACTCTTTTGAAAATTCATTTAAATATAGTGAGCAGCGAAGTCTGAAAGTTTTATATAAAAAGAAGAAATAATGCACATATAAAATAAGAGACTAAAATTTTAATGCCTGTGTTCGCCTTAATTTAATACCTGCAGTACGATTATAGTAGATGTATATTTCATTTCTTAAAAATAAATAAATAAATAAATAAATAAATAGCATTATAGATGTTTATGTATTCTCTCTCTCTCTCTGTCTCTCTTTTAATACTTCCTAACAAGTTTGAAAAGTGTTAATGACTTCGGTTTGTCTCTCTGTGTCCGTCCTTTTGCCCGCGTTCTAACTTTCGAAAATATTCATGAAATTTCTTGAAACTGACATATGTTTTTAAGTTTGCTATTGGATATTTCTTATTTAAAATGGTGTGAATACCACTACTGGTTTGTCTACAGCGACACCTAAAAACATTCCAAAGCATTGTGTTCTATGAGAGGTATTTCTAAAAATCATATAATAATAATTTTACGTTGCACAAATCTTAATGAAACTGAAATATGTTATTCAAGTTTACCATCGGATGTTTCCTTAAAAAAAAAAAAAAAAAAAAAAAATGGAGTACATACCACCGCTGATTTGTATACAAGAATTCCCGAAAGTATTCCAAGGCATTCCGTTTTATAAGAGGCATTTCTATACATCAAATTTTAATAACTTTACTTTTCACATATCGTAATAAAATTGAAGTGTATTATTCATATGTACACAAAAATGTTTTCTATAGAATATAGTATGATCCGCATTAGATTTGTAGGGCCACACAAAAGTATTCAGTTACATTATAGGCTATTATTGGAAAGTGACTGGACATTTCCGTTAAACATTACGCGTTTTTATCCCTTTCTGACAATTCTTAAGTGTGAATATGATTCCAATTCGTATATCTATCTATCTATCTGACTGTCCATGTCCGTTCCGAGCTTCTATAAATATTTTGGAAATTTTTAAATAACGATACTCTGTTGTTCAAGTTCAATATGGATTGTTCCCTATTTAAAATGGTGTTAATAGGTCCTGTACATAGGTTTGTGTACAAATCCCCCCCCCCCCCAAAAAAAATAAAAAAAAAATAAATAAATAATAATAATAAAAAATGCATTGTGTTTTAAGACAGATTTTTATAAATGTTATCTTTCATATACAGGGCCAATTTCAAAACATTCATGACTATTGTTAAAGATAAGGATCTTGTTGGGAATCAATTGTATTTGCTTGAAAACTCTTTTCCCTCTAGCCCACATGTCAATCAGACACACACAGAGACACTTCTCCTTATTTATATAGATTATTTCAATTATATTCATTCATAAATTACTATTACTAATTTTATTGTTACCATTTTTGCCGGTTGCCCCCCCCCCCCCTTTTTTTTCAGTTAATCTGTTACGAATTTTACAAACTTTTTATCGTTTGATTGAGCTGAAATCATGATCCTATATTTCTGACGGCAATACAAGATTAAACTGAGAGAGGAGGGAAGAAAATTAAAATTTTAAAAATTCTTTTGGATTTTTAAACCACTCCTTGTCATCCAAATGAGCCGAAACTTTATGTACAATTGTACAATACATTATTTTCATCCGCTGATTGGGAGTTTTTAGTAAAATTAGAAATAAAAACATACGTTTATTTAATTTATTTATTTATTATTATTATTATTATTTTAATTCACGTACTATTGTAAATATTCCAAGTTTATTCATTTATAATTTATTGCTTTCAATTTTAACGTTGCTATTTATTTATTTATTTATTTTTTCTGTAACAGCTGCGAGGGGGAACTATAAAATTCGAAAAAGAATTTTCGAATTTTAAACCCTTTTTTGTCATCCAAATTTTTTTACTACTTTAAATAATTTTAAGTCTATTCATTCATAAGTTATTGTTTTCAATTTTACCGTTGCCATTTTTTCCGGATGCCATTGCTTCTGTTGCCACTTTTTCCGGTTGCAATTATTTCTGTTGCCATTCTTACCGAGCACCATCTACTCTTCTGTCTCTAGAGGGACAGGGATTACAATTTAATAATAACTCCGCTTTTTTTCTTTAACTGCGTTTATAATATTAAATAGAATTTAAAATTGCCTAAGGCCCATATAAATCTTAAGATAAGTTTTTTTCCCTGGGGAGGGAGTAATGTGTGTAAGCAAACTTGCATGTTTTTCTGTGCGATTTTTCCGTGCCATTTTTTCCGGGATTCCCTTTTATGCATATAATATATACATATATATTCATTTAATCTGGTTTAGTGCAACCTATAGAAGCAGGTATGAAGTGTGAATTCGTCTAAAAGTCTGAACTTGCGCACAATACAGATTTATCACAATAAAATGCAAAAATATGTATTTTGAGAACTAAAAAACAAAAATGTACAAATTTTAACTTACAGTAAATTAATCGGTTAATTAGTAAATTCATTAAAGGCAGAAAAATGAAAAAAAAAAAAAAATCAGCAATTTTTGCATATTTGTTAATCATAGATTTAAAAAAAGCAGAAATATTAATGAAAAAATTACATATTTCAGACACACACATAGAAAAAAAAAATGTTTTATAACAGATAGTGCCAAAATAGTCATTTTTTTTTTTTTTTGGAAATTGGCAGTAAAAATTACCCTAATTTTAGCATTTAGCTGTAAATAAATTTATTTTTCCTTTCTCTTTTTAAAAGTAGTGAAATAAACCCCTAATTCCCAATCTCAACTGGGAAAATATTGCATGTTTCAGAAATATGCTACCAAAAAAAAAAAAAAAAAAAAAAAAGCAAAAATTTTATTTTACACTAAATTAATCTTTTGTTTCTGGAATCAACTTTGAAAATAGTACGAAATTTTCTTACATTTAACAAAAAAAAAAAAAAAAAAAAGGAAAGTAAAGCAGTATTTTTTTGTTGATTTTTCAGCAAAATAATCACATATTTTAGCAAGTTATCATAATTTGCTTTTATACTTTTATATTAGCAAAAGTGGTATTCGAGATTTCACCCCATTTACACGTTTTGAGGTGCCCTGAATCGGTTTTCTTTTGTATCTCAGCTACTAATTAAAATAATGTCATAAGTAATACATCATTTAAAAGCTTTGTTGATTTGGAATTGAACAGTAGATTACAGAAATTTCTACCGCCAGATGGCGCTGTAATATTTTAAAATTTCATTATTTCAAATTCTAATTATGATTAAATTATTTTTAATACGCCATTCGAAAGATGTTTTAACGTTCTTTTACATTATCGAAAGTGGAATTTGAGATTTTACCCGATTTACACGTTTTAAGGTCTTCTGTTTAGGTTTTCTTTTGTATCTCAGCTACTAATTAAAATATTTTCATAAGTAATACATAATTTGATTTATAATTGAACATTAGATTACAGAAATTTCTACCGCCAGATGATGCTGTAATATTTTAAAATTTCAATATTTTAAATACTAATGAGCGAGGAAGGTGTTGTATGTTCTAAAACGGGGATAAGGCGCCGCAGTCGCCACCGAGCGTGACTTTGCTGAAGTCAAAATTTTGAAAGATCGTAACACTGTGAGCGAACAGGCTGTTTCAGATATTCAAACGGGAAGAGGGTGCCGCAGGCTACCGATCGGGAATTTACTGCGATTAATTTTTTCAATAAAGCTATTTTCAGTATATGTCAATAAGCTGTTGTAAGATCTGACAAGGGAAAAAGGCGCCGCAGGCGCCACCGAGCGGGAGTTTCATAAAGTCGGATTTTTCAAGAATCACGAACCAGCTGGTCGCCGAAGGCGGCTAGTACTTTAATAACTATAAATTTCAGCATTCAAACATAAAAAAAGTTTTAAAAATTTAACTTATTAATCAATCCACTATATAATGCACAAAAATGTTTAGAATATATTGATAAAATATAATGAGCAGATCTGCCAATCTTGGTGTGTGTGTGTGGGGGGGGGGGGGGCAGCAGATTTTACGTAATTTGAAGGGAGATTTACGGTTTCATGGAGAAAAGCAAAAAAATCTATTTTATTTAATACATGATCAGAGATGCCAACTTCTAATGACAAAAAAAAAAAAAAAAAAAAAAACCCAAAAAAACACAGGAGATTTTTTAACAGAAACCACGAGACTTTTTCCAACAAGAAAGTTTGTAAGAAAAATGAGTAAAATAATGCAAATTTAAATTTAAGTAAAGCTTTATAAACTTAGGAGGTATTTACAAAGCATCAATATTAAAATTAAATGAATAATATATGTTTCTTGCAGTAAAACAAACTATTAAAAAAAGAAAAAGAAACCCTCAGACATACAGTTGTTCAAAATTTAAGTCAAAATAGAGAGATTTGATCATTCTGCTCCTAATATAAAACAATAAGAAACTTAATTATCTTTATAAAAGAAAAGGTAATAAAGAAATGAAAATATCAGCTATATTCTAATGAAATTTGAATTCTTTAAGTTTTCAATATGGGTTTTTGGTATTTAAAAAAGAAAAAAATATATATTTTGTTAATAAGACATTTTCAGTATGCAAAAATTAAAGTTAAACATTTATTCTTAGCAAAAATTGGTTTCAAACATTGTATAGTAATTCACATTCAAACTGAACTTGATAAATTGCAGGGCAAGATAAATTTCGATTTTCTTTCAAAATTTTTTACCCAATCCCACAAATTTGAAGCATAAATTATGCTAAGAGGAATAGATAAAAATTACATCAGAAAAGCAGGAGAAATGAGTGGAAAATCAGGAGCATAGAAAAACAAGCAAAAAGCAGGAGCCTTGGCATGTCTGTATAATGCTTTTTTAACTAAAAAGTACCTAATATAACTTTTGTTGTTTGGTGATTTATATTTTAAACTTATTGGGCAAAAACAAATAGTTAACAAGTTCATTGACAAAGTCTAAAAGTAACTACATATGTATAGAATATTCAGCACTTTTATCACTTTAGTTGGTTCTAAAATCTAATAAAACAAGTTTTTATGAACACTGATGCAGAGTTTTCTCCAGATAATTTCAGGGGGATGCTGCACCTTGAATGCTCTTTGTTTGGAAAAAAAAGGGGGAGGGGAAGCATCCTTCTTGCCCCAATCTTTTTTTTTTTTTTTTTTCATTACTGCTTTTGTACAAAATAACCTACAAACTGAAGATAACTGCTGTGAATATAAATCAAAGTATTGTGTGTGACAATCAGCATATTAACAAGTAAAAGTAAAAAAAGGTAAAACATAGACTTTTTTCCTTTTTCGTATGCATATTTATAACTAAATTTTTAAATTAAGTGTTTAGATTTTAAATGTGAAATGTGCCCTTAAAAATTCAAATTTGCCCTCAAGAATCTAAGAAGTGCATTTTCTTTTTTTACTAATAGTACCCTACATTTTTTATAACTTGGGGGAAAATGTTTGATTCTTTTGTTTCAGAATGGGAAAGCTTGAGCATCAAAGGACATTTGATCATTGGTTAGAGAGAGGGAAAATGGTGTGTGTGTGTGTGGGGGGGGGGGGGCAAAAGATAATTACATGAGTGTGAACTGTTAAACATTTCTACTTTTTTATAGACTCTAGAATCTAATAAAGCAAATTTAAAATGAATATTGGTATTTTTGTTGTGGCTTGTAGATAGAGAAAGAATGAGAAACAAAAGTGTTCCATAGAGCATTTGCTCACCGACCGCTAGTAGGAGATAAAAAATTTTGAGGGAGGGGAGTTAAAAATAATTACGTCAGCGAGAAATAATGAAGGATTCTGTTTTTTTTTTTTTTTTTTTTTTTTTTTTAGGGAATCTAAAATCTCATAAAGTAAGTTTTAAATGAATATTGAGATTAATGTTGTGGATGAAGAAAGATTGAGAATTGAAAGGCTTTCGTACATCCGAAAAGATGGAACTTACGAATTGTTAAAAATTAATGTTTTCAGTCCGATTTTTCGAAAATATTAGAATAACGGGAGAAATGCACATTAAAAGGTAAAAACTGGAGACTATACTAAAAAACGAGAATCTCCCGTGAAAAACGGAAGAGTTTGGCAGGTATGAATAAGGTAAAATCCAGTAAAAATAATTAAAAAGTCGCGTGGAATATTTTACAATTTTTCAAAAAAAAAAAAAAAAATAAATAAATAAATAAATCTTTATGTTTTTTATTTTAATAGTTATCGAGAAATTTCAATACATTTAATATTGATACATTTCAATGAATATTAATTATAATATTTCAATGAATGCGCTAGTATCTACTTTGCTCAACTGACGAAGGGTCGTGTTTTCTTTCGACCAGAAACAATTGTTGCGTGTTCTTGCATTTTATGGTGTTTATTGAAAGTTTTGTACTTATCAAATACATTATATCTACGGATGGAATTTACTACTAGTACGTTTCGACATTTTTAACTGTATAAAAATACATAAACTTAATGATATTATTTTTATAAAGCATGTTTTCTACAGAACATGGTCAGAATAGCATCTACCACTTGTTTACAAGTCAAACAAAAGATTTCGAATATATTACGGGTTATGATTGAAATTTCCTGGAAGTGCATTCCAGGTTTTACTATGTATTTTTTAGTTATGCTAAATATTAAAACACAATCATGTGCTTATATAATTTCTAAACACTATATAGAACTACTTAAAATGAGTCAAATACATTATTTTTGTGAATAAAAATGTCTTCTATTAAAATGTAGTATAAGAGAAATATTTTGCAAGAAATACAGGTTACAAAGCTAATCAATATGCATTATTTGCTTATATTTTAAGGTTTACATTTGTTAATGTTTAAAATTTTATGTTTAATATTTAGGCTTTTGCTCTCGTGTAGTGTAGAATTTGGCAAACGAATCAAAATTTTCAAAATTTATTTAGCATCCAGTATTTGTATCGTGGTATTTATGTTAGTACTATATAACTTTACCGATACCCCCCCCCCTCCCGCGCACACACACACTTTTTCTTTTAACCACTTTCTCTGGATTATTTTATGGAATTGTTATGGAAACGATATGTTATGGAAAGTTTCAGTATTAATTTTCTATATTTATTGGGCCGAATCTTTTTTAGGAACATTTCCCTGTTGGGGCATTTTTTACCTCATAGCGGTCTAATATTCATCTCTACAATGGAGCTTTAGGTTTATTTTAGCTCATGGGGCTCATATTTCGCATTTGTATTCTAACATTTTCTGGTGTGTTATGTTTAAAGAAATTGCTAAATTATCGAGGAGGAGAAATATAACTTAATGTATTCATCGGAGAAATGTTAATATCGTAGAAAGAATTACTCTTATTAAAATTTTTAATAACAACTTATTAATTAATTATTTATTTAATTCCTTTGAAAGGAAAATCTTTTGTTATTTATCTATTTTTTTTATTGTTCGAAATCAAATTGTAATATAGCAGAAAGAGCGAGTGTAATAAAGTACAGGGTGCCAAAACTAAAATATATTCAATAGATGCTGAGATACATCTATACTTAAAATCTTAGTTCTTGAATGATGGAAGCTTTTGCTGTCTGATAAGTTCCCAAATTGAAGTGCCCAGGAAAGACATTGCTGCAGACAATAAGAACCCAGACCCAAAAGAGCAGGGTACACTGGCGTGAAAGAGCCTGCCGTAGGCAGCGGATATTCGAAACGAGGTTCAGAGCGATTTCAATGAATTTATTTTTTAATTATCTATTTATTTATTTATTTAGTAGTTTTTGTTTATAGAATGATATACAAGAAATAAGGATTTTTTTTTTTTTTTTTTTTTTTTGAAAATTTATTTAAATTTTGCGACCAGCGAAGCGGGCGAAGACCGCCAGTTGTATATTTTCTAAACATATTTGGATTTTACATTAAGGCTTCATTGATAAATGAATTTAATATATATATATATGTATATATATATTAATATTTCATTTCTAAAATTTACTGCAAATTTTAAATTAGTTTTTTAATGTCATTCATATTTATAACTAGATCGTGTTCGTGTATAACTTATAAGGTATTGCATTTAATCTATATTTCATGTGTTTATTTTATTTTTTTAAGCACTTTTGATTTTTTTTTAATCTCAATTTTGAGAGAAATATACATATATATATATGCAGATATACTGGCATCTCATAATTATAATAAAAGTAATCTAATTTAGGTTAGTTCAGCATGTAGTATTCTAGATTATTTAAGCAACGAAAATGTACATATTATTCAGTTCAATATTATTATTAAATCCCAATATTTTATTTTTGTACTCAGTCTGGAATAATCATAGTAAATCTGTAAAACATAACAAAATGAAACCAAATGAACCAAGCGTTTCCTCGCCAACATGGAAACTACGTCTTTTAAAGTTAATTTATTAAAGCATCCGGTTTTCAACTATGCATAAAAATGGTATCAAAATGTTTGTATTTTCATGCTCTATTATTTACAAGTCAAAAAGAAAAATGTGCAATTAATTTAAATCATATTTGATATTTGAATCAGTTATTATCACCACAACCCTGTTATGAACTATGATTTTAAAGATGACTGTATCTCAGCATCTATTAAATAATTTAATTTTTAAAGTATGTTTTTCATAGCCCTCGCTCTTTACACTATATTACCATATGATTTCGACCAATATATGGTAATATATAAAAGGAAAAGTAGGTTTTCTTTTAAAAGGAATTAAATAAATAAAAAACAAATAAATTTTAATTAAAGTTAATTTTTTATAAGTTTAATACTTTGTACTATATACTATCAATTTTTTTCCGGTAAATATTAAAAAAAAAAAAAAAAATCCTTTCAAAGGACTTAATTAAAAAATTAAAAAATAAAAAGTTGATGTACTATAAAAATTACACATTATACATAAACATAACCAGATATGCCAACTTCTAATGACAAAAAAGCAGGAGATTTTTTAACAGAAATCACGAGACTTTTTCCAACAAGAAAGTTTGTAAGAAAAACGAGTAAAATAATGCAAATTTAATTCTAAGTAAAGCTTTATAAGCTTAGGAGGAATTTACAAAGCATCAGTATTAAAATTAAATGAATATATGTTTCTTGCAGTAAAAAAAAAAAAAAAAAAAAAAAAAAAAACCTCAGATATACAGTTGTTTAAAATTTAAGTCAAAATAGAGAGATTTGATCATTCTGCTCCTAATATAAAATAAGAAACTTAATTATCTTTGTAAAAGAAAAGGTAATAAAGAAATGAAAATATCAGCCATATTCTAATGAAATTTGAATTCTTTAAGTTTTCAATAATAAATTTTTGGTATTGAAAAAAAAAAAAAAAAATTATTTTGATAAGAAGACATTTTTAATTATGCAAAAATGAAAATATAAAATTTAAAATTAGCAAAAATTAGTTTCAAAGCATTGTATAGTAATTCACATTCAAACTGAACTTGATAAAATGCAGGGCAAGATAAATTTCAATTTTCTTTCAAATTTTTTTTACCGAATCCCAAAAATTTTAAGCATAAATTATGCTAAGAGGGATGGATAAAAATTACATCAGAAAAGCAGGAGAAATGAGTGGAAAATCAGGAGCATAGAAAAACAAGCAAAAAGCAGGAGACTCCAGCCAAAAGCAGGAGACTTGGCATGCCTGCATAACTGTTATAAATAAGCTTTTTAATTTAAAATTTAATTCACTTAATTTTTTCTACTGCATTATCATTTAATTTTCGATAAAAGTAATAAATTTAAAAAGGGGAAAAAAATTCGCTTTTAAATGAATGAATTATGTAAATAATAATAATAGTAAAAAAACGCGTAACAGCCATTGTTAAGATACGCAGATGATTGAAATGAACTAATTAATTTTAGATAAATGAAACAGAGAAGCCATTGTTGAAAACTGAATAAAAATAATAATAAGAAGAATTAAAAAAATTCAAATTCGAAAAAATCTCCATGAGGTACACACCTGCTGGGTCCCAACTTTCAACTACTCATCTGCCAAGGTTTGGAGATCTGTGATTAGTTGTGTGATCACCAGAACCCGAGCGCAGACAGACACAGATACACACACACATATACGTCTCTTTATTTATACAGAATGTCAAAACTTATATCTGTAATAATCCTCAAACAAAACCCTCCGCGATCTAAACCGAAAAATTGCGCATGGATTAAAAAAAAAGAAAGAAGGAAATACATAGATTAATGCTATTTTTATTGTAACAGATATACCACCAAATAGCCATAATTGTTATTTAAGGAAGTATCTATGTGTTATGTATTCATTCGTTGCTTTAAGCTGTAGTAAAATATAAATTTTAAATTATTAAAACAAGGGCTATTTCTTTAAAACACAAGGGAGAGTATTTTGCAGTATACTACCGCGATATATATATATATATATATATATATATATATATATATATATATATATATATATAAAATATTGTAATAGTAATGACAAAAGAAATATTCCTGAATTTAAAGGATCAAAAGAAAACAAAAATAAAGTAAACGCATGGACAATGACATTTATTACAAATGACAAAACATTCATCACACATTTGAAAAATTGACTTTTTGCACCAAACTGAACTATGTTTAAATCGGAAAAATTATTAAATTATAATAATAGAATTTTGTATAAATTAAGTCCCCTTTTTTTCTTTATACATATACTTTTTTTTTTTCAATTATATTGTTCATTTCTTTAATTCTTTATAGATATTTTATTTTCTTATTAGAAAAAAAAAAAAAAAAAACAAGCAGTAAAATGAATGAAACTAGGACATACCAAAACAGATTGAAATCAGACACTGCAGGGAGACGAAAACAGATGACACAACACGCACAAGTTTAGAAACAGAACTGGACGTGGTAGACGTGGACAGAGAACGGAGTCTGAAACTTTTATGAACACGTGCAAAGGAGGGGGATGAAATTATCTAATGGTTGGGGTGGGATCAGGAGCCCAAACGTCATGCTCTCCAAAGGACGCATACTTGGCACAGGTACAGTTTGATGAGAGCATGACGTTTGGGCTCCTGATCCCACCCCAACCATTAGATAATTTCATTGGTGATATAAAAAATCATTTTATTTTCCTCTGCTCCCCCCGTCTTTTTAACCCCCCCCCCCAAGTATGTCTGAAACTTACTGTAAGTTTTTCACAAACTGTACGTGATTATACAATGATTTTTTATAAATCGATAATAGGGTAGTTTAAAAAAGAATATATTTTATTTCCATCTGTCTCCCCCCCCCCCTGCCTGTCAGATATATAATACACTCATTGTGATTGTCATAAAAAGTAAATGATAATTATAGAATTTATAATTAAAATCGGTAAAATGGGATATAAAATATAATTTTATTTTCCTCTGCCTTCCCTCTCTTTAACCCTCCTCCCCCCCAAGTATGTCTGACACATGCTGTAATTTTTTCACAAATTGTACGTGACTATATACAAAGTTTCATTAAAATCGGTAGGAATGTGATATAAAAACAATTTCTTTCTTTCGATCTGATCCTAACCCCCCCCCCTTCCTTCCCCTAAGTATATACTAGTTGAATGTTGCACCAAATGAATTGAAATTTCTAAAAATGTAATTTGAAAATCATTTTTTAAATTCTTTATTTCATAGTATTTATTATTTTGTGATTTGCGAATTGGAAAAGTACCCTTTTTTCCGGTGCCTTTTTTACCGGGATCTTTCAAATGGCTATCTCAAATACATTTTTCTTTATTTTTATTTTATTATAAATAAAGTAATAGAAATATTTTTACGTTCCGAGCTTGCATATATAAGGAAAGTATTGTAATAATGAAAAAATTCGAATTTGAAATTTTAATGTATTTATACTTTTTGAGTTCTCTTGGAAAAGTTGTTATCCTTTTGGGTTGTTTACTTTTATACAAAATAAAATTTTTATATATTGCGGTCTATGGACAGAAACTTTTTAAAATTAGCTTTAATAATGTTAAATTACTTAAAACACACACACACACAATATATATATATATATATATATATATATATACAGTGAAACTTGAATAATTCGAACTTGTTTAATTCGAAATTCTGGATAATTCGAATTTTTTACTCGGTTCCTTGAATTTTGTATTAAAATAATGTTAAAAAATCGTGGATAATTCGAATTCTATTTTGGATAATTCGAATTTTTCATACGATTACCTTTAAAATATTACTGTATAATTTGTTACCGAGATTTTTCTCAGATGATATGTTTTAACAGATTTTCAAAAGAAGGATAAGGAAATACAAGAGAAGCCCCTAGCTAGTGCATCAGAAGATATGGTGCATACGTATGAACTTCGAGATTTTTTTAATTGAAAGTCATGTCTAATGAAGAAGATTCTAATTTTGTATCAAGTCATATGCTATGACACAAAGATTGTACTCAAAGAAGAAATAAAAAATATCTGACTATTTTAAAAAGAGTGTTGAATAATTAAGCTCGTAAAAAAATATTGATTTAATGGGGGGGGGGGGGGGATGTAGCAGTATTTTGACAAAATAGTATATGTAATTCGAATTTTTGGATATTTCGAAATTTTCTGTGGTCCCTTCAACTTCGAATTATCCAAGTTCTACTGTATATATATATATGTATTGCGAACTTACCATTTAAAATTCTTTAAAAGAGATGTCCAAAAGGTACATTAAGTTCTAGAAAACAATATATTATTTGGAGAAAAATATTCAAACACCGTATGGTAGTTATAGTTATAATTTAAATTTATAGGTAGTTATTAATAGTTATAGTAATAGTTTATACATTTAGGTACTTTTATGCTTTTTTGTCTATTTCCTAATTTCGTTCTGTTATTAAGAGAAAAGTAATATTTAACAAAGAGACCGCCAGACGCCCTAGTCGTGATGAGTCGGCTTTTATTTATTTATTTTTTTCACATTGATGATTGCAGAATATAAATTTTTCTTGTACTTTCTCACTACTTCTATATGATTAAATATTTAAGTAATACAGTAAATATTGCAATTATTAGTAGTCGAAACGACAATCGGAAAACGAAAAATAAAGTCATATGTATTGCATTAAGATTTGTATGATGGTTTATTTATTTATTTTTCCATTAAAAAAAAAAAAAAAAAAAAAAGAAAGTTAGTCTATAAATAATATTTAACAATAAGTAAATAAAAAATATTTCTTATTACGTTAATGTATTAACATTAACGTTAAAATTAAATATTAACCAATATAAATTTGAACATTATCAAAAGCATTTAAACTTTTAGTGTTGTGCTTCGCAATTTTTCAAGGAAAATTAGGAATAACAGTGATATTATTATTATTAAATATTTTTCTTTTATATATATATATATATATATAAATTAATGAAAGAGTTATGCTAATTGAATGAAATATTCTACCAAACAATTTACAATGGTATAATAATTTGAGTAAATTTATATTTTTAATACGATTTTTATTTTTATTAATTCTCAAAAAGCATAAATATTGCTTTTAGGTAGAGGACAAATTTTTATATACAACTGATTCTCTGTATGTTTCTATAAAATATATTTAATAGTACATAATAATTAATCTATACAACTGCTCTGTTTACAAAAATGTTATTTAAGTAGATTTATGTTATAACAAAGGAAACTTTTATACACAACTCAAATTCATTATAGTTAAATTTCCAATACAAAAAACTTTACAACATATAGTATTAACTCTGTTTAAATTAGCAGTTTTAAAAGAAAATCGCGAAAAAGAAAAACTAGTATGATGCGGCCATTAAACAATTTTCTTTCATATTTTCCAATACAAGTTCATGCAGTACAAATACAAATTATTTATTGAAAATATTTTCAGTGATGAATGCAGACTATTTTCGGCTCTAGAGACAACATCTAAGCATTTTTTTTAAATATATTTATTTAGTATATAATAATTATTCTAGACAACTGTTATACAAAAATTTTATTTAAATATATTTAAATAACAAACGAAATTTTTATGTACAACTCAAATTCCTTTTAATTAAATTTTCAATGCATAAAACTTAATTTTCATAATAACAATAATAATAATAAACAAAAAATTGTATCATTCTGAAAACAAATACAAATTTCTTTCTGTGATTAACAATGTGATGGCATTAAAAATATGTTTTAAATCATTACCTTCCTTCTATTCTAGTGTATCTGAATTCTTCAATGTGAGAATGTAAAAGAACTATTAACTCTACGATTATCATAGTCCTATGTAACTCCTTTGAGTTTGTAATAGATAAGCATTGTTACTTTAACTGCATACCACAAGCTGCAATACATTCAAAATATTTAGTGTAACCCTACTGAAAAACCACAAACAACATTTCCAGCAGGAAACACGAGATATTAATCTTTCATATCACATGACATTAAAGTCACTTCTATACATAATTATAAAGGTTAGAATGGAGGAAAACGGCAGAAAATATTAATAAGGAAGCACCACATAACTGGCGTGTTAAAGTAATAATTACAAAACTTTGAATAATCACTATAAAACGCAATAAACTTGCAATAATTGTTTCGGGTCGAAAAACACACGACCCTTCGTCAGGTGAACAAATTAGACATGAGTGCTGCAGTGATGCACTGCCATTTTGACTGCAGCGCTCGTGCCTACTTTGTTCAGCTGCGTTGCCGCTTTGACTACAACACTTGTGCCTGCTTTGTTCGTCTGATGAAGGGTCGTATGTTCTTTCGACCCGAAGCAAGTGTTGCAATTTAATTGTTTCTTGCTTTTTATAGACAAACAAGTTTTTTTTTTTTTTTTTTTTCTGAATGTTCCATTATCCTTATAAAAAAAAAGTTTGGTAAATTTATATTTTAATATATTAAATATCATATACGTAATTAACTTGATTTTTTTTTTCATTAAATTTTCGATAATTTCAAACTGAAAATATCTTTATTAAAATAGATAAATAAGTAACTAATTGGGTGTTCAGTTAAACGTCGAGGATTAAGAAAATTTTATATAAATATAATAAAAAATTAAAATAGGGTAATAGGGTTAAATTGTTTCGTGTCATGAATTTTCATAAAAAAAAAAAAAAAAAAAAAAAAAGAAGAAGAAAAGAAAGAAAAAGAAGGCACGACGAATACAGCGTAAAAGCGATAGGTCGGAAACAATATTTTATATTTATTTATTTATTTATTTTGGTACGTTATTTATATGTAAAGAAATCTGCATTGGCCATATTTAAATGCCTTAGCTAAGTTTCTAAGTTTATTATAATTGTCATCATTCAGTTGGTTACTATGAAGAAATTCGGTTGAGAGGACTATTCTGTGTTTCACGAATGGGGAATATTCTATAAATTTTATGCAGCCAGTGTTAGCTCCCTTTGTATACAATAACAATCGGTTAAAACTACTTATAGTACAGTTGAATGCTCTTGTAATGCTCAAACGAATATTGAAATTGAAATCAAAATTATTATTTCACCTTCCGTTTCGATAGAAGGATTCAAACTTGTGTAAAAAAATGGGATAGCGACGTACTTTAAAATTGTTTCAAGACTATATTTAAAAGTTATTAAAATAATAATGATAATAATATAAACAAATAAATAAAACTATTGTTTTCTTCTTATATGGAAAAGAATAATTATTTAACAAACGTATAGGGTGTTGTGTATGTGTTATGTCTAGAAAAGCAAACTGAGAATAATTTTTCCCACATATCCGCTGCATCATTATCACTACTACAAATTTCGGTCCATTTTCATGAAAGCATTCTTTACACTCTAGGACATTTTCCCACAAAACCTGAAAACTAATGACCTGTCATCCTTAATGCGCTTTCTACCTCCCACCACAGTGATAAATTACAGCAGAGTGAAATGGGGGAAAATCCAGTTTTTGCAGCTAAAAATTACATTTATCCCCAAAATTATTAATATGTTTTTTAAATTTAAATATTATGAAATCTAATAATAATAAGTTTGCATCATTTAAAAAGGTGTAATATTTTTTAGATTTTTGATATTACAATTTTTTTATTATTTGAGAACGATAAAGAAAATCAAGTAAAAATTCGCCTTTTATAGCTTAAAAACAAATGATAAAAATCAATTTTTTAAAAAGGAGGCATCATTTAATGGTCGCGAATTTTCCGAATGTGAAAGCAGAATTTAAAAATATGTGTTACATAATGAGTAATAATGGGGATTATTTTTCCATAGGTTAACATGGGTTTTGGGTGGCCTTGAAACTCACCGACAGACAGCCTTTAGGACTGTGGCTAATGCGGTCGGGTCGGAGAATAGATGCCCTGACCTGACAAGAATCACTTCCTTAGATAAGTAAGCCCTTCTGAACAGCAATGAATTGCATTTTGTCAGATGGAAAAGTGGATTAAACAAAGTCATTAAATAATAGGATGATTATGGCAAATTTTGTATAATTTATTGAATAGTAAAAGACTGTTTGGATTGCATTGAGGATGTATTTGTAAAATACAAAAAATAACTCTGAGCCTATGAGAATTGATATAAAGTATATAAAAAATAAATAAATAAAATAAAAATCAGCATTATTTATCAAAACACTTCTAGGGTCACAAATGAAGATTTTAATATCTGAAATTCTCTATCAAATACTTACATTGGGAAATATATCTTCAGACGACATTAAATACTGTATTAGAATATAGTAAGTGTTACTGTAACTTATTAAATATTTCAACAATGGCAATAAGGGTTTACATAATTTCCAAGCTTTCTTTTAACAGCTGTGAAAAAAATTGGACATATTAAGTATTGAAAAAAGAGGATTAAGAGCGGACAATACCTAATCTCGCCGGCAGCCTTGGCCCATGTTACTCTATGGGAAAATTTGTTTACATAATTACTCATTACCTAATGAATATTTTTCAATTCTGTTTTCACATTTAGAAAATTCATAAGCGTTAAATTAGTTCTTGTTTTCCAAAAATTGTTTTTTTAAATTTTTAGTATTTCATTTTGCGACAAGAAAATAAGAAAAATGCATTTTGTGAAAAATCGCATTTTTGAACTCAAAATTAAAATTTAAAAATTAAAAAAAATGAATTTTTCAAAAATGAGTACTCATTTAACGGTTATAAATTTTCTGACTGCGAAAACAGAATTAAAAAATATACATTAGGTAATGTGTAATTGTCGCAACAAATTTTCCCATAGAATAACATTGGCCACGGCTGTCCACGGGATTAGGTATTGTCCCCTCTTAAACAACGTCATTACATAATGTGTGAAAAAACCTGCAGAAAATTTTGATTAATTTATTGAACAGTAAAAAATCTGTTGGGATTTTATGTTTAATTATTTATTTTGCTCAGAAAATGAAATGTGAATGCATTTGTAAAATGGAAAAACACCTATCAGCACATTTTGAAATTAATTTATTCATTGCACAATGTAAAAAAAAAGAAAAATATTATTATTATTATTATTATTATTATTATTATAAAAAAAAAAAAAAAAAAAAAAAAATCACTAACATAAATGAAGGTTTTAAATTCTAAAGATTTTTTCTTATAAATTCCTTTTCTACAAATTTTTCTTTTTTTTTTTTTTTTAAACTTTTGGTGAAAGCTGGAAAACCGAGAGTAGAATGGTAAGTCCATATCTCAAAAATGAGTTTTTTTTTTTTTTTTTTTTTTCTATATAAACACATTATTAGATGCCCTTTCGTATGTACATAATAGGTGGTTAGTTCCTGAAAATTGATTGGCGTCCTGTACATAAATATACCGATTTGAGGTCTCGCAAGTGCGTTCCTATAAAAACGGCTGCCAAGTTTTGATGAAAATCGATATATCAAAAACTGCTCCAACGATTTTCTTGAAAATTGCTACATAAACCTCTTTTTAGATATCCTTTCGCATTTATTACGCAGTCATTGCAGGAGAAATGACAGTCGTCCTGATTCGGTAGGTCAGGACGACTGTTCTTAGATCCGAGATATAGGTACAGTGCATTGCATGAATATAAACGCACCTTAGCTTTAAGAATTAGAATGGTATAGAAGTGTAATAAAAAAATATGAATGGATGACACTTGATGCAAACTGTATGTGTATGATTCAAGAAATGAAAATACGAGTCAAAACAATGAAAGACCAATATTCTTTTTTAGAAAACAATTTCATTGAATTTATGACAAAAGTACATGTTGCATGAATTTAAACGCACATGTAAAAAATAGATAACTGAGTAACAAATACTGCATCTAATACTTTGTAAAGCTACCATGGGCTTCTAGAACAGGTCTAAATGCCTTGGCATTGACTGATATAGTGGCATGAGGTAATCCAAGCTGATTGTCTTCCAAGCTAATTAAATGGCCGATTTTAGTTAATTTTTCGTGTTAAACTGCCTTCCGTTTACGTAAACACGGCGAACCAGAATACCCCATACGTTCTCTATTATGTTTAAATCGGGGCTTTTTAAGGGCCAATCCAGAACTTTAATTTTATTGTCACGGAATCATTTTTTCACGATATGTGCTGTATGTACAGATACACAGTCTTGCTGAAAAATATAATTTCTTCCAACTTTCTTGACTGCTGGACGGCGGAGGATCCTTGTGAGTATCTGGACATAATCTACAGAGTTCATAGTGTTCTCCACGAACTCTAATTTGAAAGTCCCTTTAAAACCTATGGCTGCCCACACCCTGACAGACCCACCACCAGATTGACGTTTAGAACAGTACATTTCTTCGGTTCTCAAATCGTGCCAGTAGCTATGAAATCTGTCCGCGCCATCAAGATTAAACTTTTTTTCATCTTAGAAGATGACTTTTTCCCAATTTAGACGATCTAGAATCCATTTTCTTCCCCATTCCAACCGCATATCTTTGTGCTTCTGAGTGAGGGGTGCTTTCGCCTTCATTTTCTTAAATTTAATCAATGTTGCAACTTTGATTGTTCTCCATATGGTTGTCCGATGAACACCCAGCTTGTATCGAGCCTTTATCTTCACACAGGAAATATTCTTATTCTTTGCAGCGTTGCATATTCGATGTTTGGCGTAACTGGTGAGCTTTCCTGTTCGCTTCTTATACGCTATTTTCCCATAATTTGCTCATTTCTTTATATAACTTCGCACAACCCTCTCACTTCTTCCTATTCGGCGCCCAATTTCATGATTGCTAAAGCCTTTACCACGCACGAAGTCGATTTTTATCCTCTCGTCTACTGCCAAAGTTTTCCCTCTTGCCATCCTAAACAAACTCCGTAAATTTTGCACTCAGGCATTAAAACTATTTTTAGAGAACTTTAGCAACATGACTATCTATGTTTTAATTTAATTCCGGTGGCTCTGTTAAATTTTAAGCGCAAAATACAGAGTGCGTTTAATTTCGCGCAACAAACGAAAAACAGTGAAAATAAGAAAATGCTTAGACACTCATTTACATAAGCTTGTATGAGCCTAAGCGTACGTGCTCAAAGCACCTTATTCAGTTGTTAGTCATGTGCAATAACTGTAAGTCACATTCCTTCCTTTAAAATTTAAAAAATTCTATTTCTGGTTATTAGAAAAGGTGCGTTTATATTCATGCAACGCACTGTATTTCAAAAGACGGCTCTACCGACATTCGCAAAATTTCAACCAAGGCTTTAAGGTCACATTATATCATGTCGACTGAACAAAGCTGAAAGTATCTCCTAATTTTTCTCAATAATGGGATCATTTTTCATTTTAGCAAATGTTTCGCATGCCATTTTTACCGGTATCCACTGGAACCATAAGAATTGTTGCCTGAAAATATAATTTATTGAGCAAAAGTACTAAATGGAAATATAAGTTTTTATATGAAAACTTCAGTGATACTAAGTCCCCTTGAGCTAAACAAAATTTCAAAATTGTCTCCTTTCAGATTGTTCTACAAAATGTCCTGTGTTTTCTATAACAGCTGAGCTGTAATCCTTTTGTTAAGTATATGGATATTAAAACCCGAATAAACTACTACGTCAGAAACGCCAAAGAAAAATATTTCATTTCCAATATTTTTCTTTGGCGTTTCTGACGTAGTAGTTTATTTGGGTTTTAATATTCCAACGCCAAGTCTCCTATATGGATATTACTAATAGTTTTCTTGGAAAAGAAATGGAAGGGGAAAGGAAAGGGGGATTTCGTCAGCGCAATCAATCTGTACCTGTGTCACCCCCCCCCCTAGGGGGTGGTGCATCGAGTGGGGTGGTGCCTGTGTCAAGTTTGTGTCCTTTGCACGTGTTCATAAAAGTTTCAGACTCCGTTCTCTGTCCACGTCCACCACGTCCAGTTCTGTTTCTAAACTTGTGCCTGTTGTGTCGTTTGTTTTATTCTCCCTGCAGTGTCTGATCTCAATCTCTTTTGGTATGTCCTAGTTTCATTCATTTTACTGCTTTTTTTTTTTTTTTAAATAAGAAAAAAAAAAAATCTATAGCGAATTAAAGAGATGAACAATATAATTGAAAAATTTGTATATATATATATATATCAATACAAAAAACCCTTAACGGGTTAAAAGTTTGTGACGCAGCACTGTACTTTATGGCTATAAGAATTAGAAATACGGGTCTTAAAAATAATTATATCAAATTTTCAGTGACGCTTTGATATTAATTAAATTATACATAGATTTTCTTATTTGAATTTGCTTTTTCCTTTTATTTATATTTACAGTGTAAACGTTATTTTCAACATAAAATAATATATAGCATTTACTCATTGATACCTTTCCATTCACATCTATTATACTATGAAAGGATGTGTTTTAAAAGAAATTATATGAAATTCCAGTAACGCAGTGGTGTTACATTAAGTGATTTGTTTTTAAATTTCTCTGCAATTATTTTGTTTTGCATATTAAAGTATATGGGCACATTGAAATATTGCTTTTAATTTTCAAATACGCTGTCAAATATATCACTTTCATTAAGCTTATATTATGTACTGAAATATATTTATTTCAATGAATTATTCTATCTTTTGCGTCACGCCATCCAAAACTGAAAAAAATTTCACAGTTTTTTTCTTTGCATCACGATATCTATTTGCATGCATTTTCAATTTATTTGGATGAAATGACACAAAGTAAACATTTCCATATATTTTACTTACAGTTAAAAAGGGGATTTAATTTATACAAAATTCTATTATTATAATTTTATATTATTTCCGATTTAAACATAATTCAGTTTGGTGCAAAAAGTCAATTTTTAAAATCTGCGATGAATGTTTTATCATTTGTAATAAATGTCATTGTCCATGCGTTTACTCTATTTTTGTTTTCTTTTGATCCTTTAAATTCAGGAATATTTCTTTTGTCATTATTATTACAATATTATATATATATATCGCGGTGGTATACTGCAAAATACTCTCCCTTGTGTTTTAAAGAAATAGCCCTTGTTTTAATAATTTAAAATTTATATTTCACTACAGCTTAAAGCAACGAATGAATGCATAACACATAGATACTTTCTTAAATAACAATTCTGACGATTTGGTGGTATATCTGTTACAATAATAATCTGGTGTGTCACTCACACGACTTTCTCTTACCCTGAAATTTAATACTATAAGTACAGGTTGCAGATTAATAGGTAAGATAACGAGTATTCTTATGTAAACCTATGTTAAACAATTCATATTAGGCTTCTGAAGAGTTTTATATGATAATTGGTTCTGTGTGAGGGGGGCTACCGCCTCCCTCAACTCCCCGTTTCATTAATGCACCTGCATTTATATAGAATTTTATTTGGTTATTAAAAAATAATTTATTAAAATTATTATTTAAAAAAGTTGTCTTTTATGATAAGGCAAACGATTTCCATATTAGAGAAGTAGTAAGTTTTTTTTTCGTTAAAAGTAAAAAAAATCGATAACTTTGTTTTAAATTATCGCAGATCGATGGTTCAACCATTCGTTTTAAAGGTATTGGCGAGCTCTTTTGTAAGATACCCATCATGAAAATTTACTCCCCTCGAGGGGGGACTTCCCCCCCAGGGGGGGGGGAGGCGAGGCTCCTACATACACAATTTTTTTTTTCCCAGTTAACTGTCTCTATTACAAAATATATATATTTCTTTCATTTGGTTTAGTGCAGTCTATAGACGTTAAACTCTATTTTCCTTCAATTTCCCCCATAGACGTATTCTCTTGATTGTCCCTGTACACGAACCATTTGCTTGATCTTAACGAAAAGCTTACTGTAGCATCCCTATATGATACACATTTAGAATACCAAGTTTGAACTTTCTGCCGTAATTTGTTTTTCAGATATGCTGATAACAGACAGACACACAGACCATTTGCTAAAAATATGATTTTCGTATTCAGGGGACCTCAAAACGTGCAAATATAACAAAATCTCGCGTTCGAAAATTTGACCCCAAAACAATACTTTCTCTACCTTATGGGTAAGAGAAAGTAATAATAGCATTAATCTATGTATTTATTTATTTCTTTTTTTTTTTTAATCCATGCGCAATTTTTCGGTTTAGATCGCGGAGGGTTTTGTTTGAGGATTATTACAGATATAAGTTTTGACATTCTGTATAAATAAAGAGACGTATGTGTGTGTGTGTGTATCTGTGTCTGTCTGCGCTCGGATTCTGGTGATCCCACAACTAATCACAGAGCGACAAAACTTGGCAGATGGGTAGTTGAAAGTTGGGACTAGAGACCCTCGATAGAGAGAGACTGGACATTGGCGCGCTGGCTTTTTGACGAAATTCTCCATTTTAGTGCCAGTTGCTCCATTGCTTATCATTACGCTGAGAAGAAATTTTGATTATTTTACGTCATAATCGAAAAAGAACATATTTATTACATTTTTACTTTGTTGGGAGATAAATTGCTTTAATTTTGGAAGACACTTAAAAGATAAAATGCATAATTATTTATTTTATATCATGCTTTAAACACTTTGAATTCTCTTATTGCATGCTGTTTTACGTATTTATTTCCTAACATACTATATAATTACATTATTTATTTGCTAGCTATTAGTTTTTAAGTTCTGTTGTGCAATATATTTAATATGTTACATCTCAATGCATTTTTCTGATACATTTTAAAATACATATTTAAAATAACTATATAAAAAATATATTTTTTGATTTTTTGCTAGTGCGCAAAATGTATCAGATTTCTTAAAATAAATTAATAAAAATAAAGAAAATAAGGTGTATATTATTTGTTAACATCATAGGAAATATAAATTTCTTTTAAATAATAACTGCCATAATAAATTTTATAAATAATATTTAAGTAATTATTATTTTTTTCGTAATATTTAAAAAAAAACTAAAAAAAAAAAAAGAAAAAAAATCAATGAAATAAGCAAATGTAAATAAAATAAATAAAAACATTTAAGATATTAGTTAATATTTTTCCAAATTATTATTAATAAATTTTTTATTTTTAATATTTAACTAAGTCATTATTAATAATAATGCGTAATTGAAATAAATACAATATGTATTTTTAGCTTGTAAAATTATTACGTAAATATTTTTACAAAATAATAAAAAATAATTTCTGTTCTTCTGCCGTAGTTTTACATGAAACTTGACATTACTAACTTGAATTACTTGACAAAAACTAAGATTACCATATTTTTGTTTAAAATTTTCTAACTTTATATGCAGAATGTATGTCCTCAGAAAAAATAAGGTAGAATTACTTTCACTAAGGTAGAATTGCTTTCACAATCAACGTATTTTGCTTAATATACAAACAGAAATATACAACAAAAAATTCCTCTGTGTTCCGATAGGAATTGAAAAAGTAACCATGTCGAAGGTTAAAACAAAATTCGTTTTTCTTCAAAATCTTTTTCTCTAAGACGAAAAAAAATTACATATTTATATTCTGCATTACTTTCTGCACAAATTTAGCACAATTTCCTTTCATTTATGTTGTATAATAAAGAGTCAATCGCGAAGAAAAAAGCATTACTTTCTACGGGTATCGCTCCGAATTGGCATTAAAATGGTCGACTTTCGGTCAATGTCCAGTCTCTCTATATATAGGGTCCCTAGTTGGGACCCAGCAGGTGTGTACCTCATGGAGATTTTTTCGAATTTGAATTTTTTTAAATTCTTCTTATTATTTTTTAAATTCAGTTTTAAACAGTGGCTTCTCTGTTTCATTTTTCTAAAATTAATTAGTTCATTTCAATCATCTGCGTATCTTAACAATGGCTATTACGCTTTTTTTTTTTTTTTACTATTATTATTATTTACTTAATTCATTCATTTAAAAGCGAAATCTTTTTTTTTTTTTCCTTTTTAATTTTATTACACTTACTGAAAATTAAATGATAATGCAGTAGAAAAAATTAAGTATATTAAATTTTAAATTAAAAAACTTATTTATAACAGTTATGCAGTGGCATGCCAAGTCTCCTGCTTTTTGCTTGTTTTTCTATGCTCCTGATTTTCCACTCATTTCTCCTGCTTTTCTGATGTAATTTTTATCTATCCCTCTTAGCATAATTTATGCTTCAAATTTGTGGGATTGGGTAAAAAAAATTTGAAAGAAAATTGAAATTTATCTTACCCTGCAATTTATCAAGTTCAGTTTGAATGTGAATTACTATACAATGCTTTGAAACTAATTTTTGCTAATAATAAATTTTTTAGTTTCATTTTTGCATAATTAAAAATGTCTTCTTATCAAAGGATTTTTTTTTTTTTTTTTTTTTTTTTTTAATACCAAAAATCCATTATTGAAAACTTAAAGAATTCAAATTTCATTAGAATATGGCTGATATTTTCATTTCTTTATTACCTTTTCTTTTACAAAGATAATTAAGTTTCTTATTATTTTATATTAGGTGCAGAATGATCAAATCTCTCTATTTTGACTTAAATTTTGAACAACTGTATGTCTGAGGGTTTCTTTTTCTTTTTTTAATAGTTTGTTTTACTGCAAAAAACATATATTATTCATTTAATTTTAATATTGATGCTTTGTAAATACCTCCTAAGTTTATAAAGCTTTACTTAAATTTAAATTTGCATTATTTTACTCATTTTTCTTACAAACTTTCTTGTTGGAAAAAGTCTCGTGGTTTCTGTTTAAAAAATCTCCTGTGTTTTTGTCATTAGAAGTTGGCATCTCTGTTTATGTTTATGTATAATGTGTAATTTTTATAGTACAACAGCTTTTTATTTTTAAAATTTTTAATTAAGTCCTTTGAAAGGATTTTTTTTTTTTTATTTTTTTATTTATAATATTTATCGGAAAAAAATTGATAGTATATAGTACAAAGGATTAAACTTATAAAAAATGAACTTTAATTAAAATTTATTTGTTTTTTTATTTATTTAATTCCTTTTAAAAGAAAACCTACTTTTCCTTTTATATACTATTATATATTGGTCGAAATCACATGGTAATATAGTGTAAAGAGCGAGGGCTATGAAAAACATACTTTAAAAAGTAAATTATTTAATAGATACTGAGATACAGTCATCTTTAAAATCATAGTTCTTAACAGGGTTGTGGTGATTATAACTGATTCAAATATCAAATATGATTTAAATGAATTGCACATTTTTTATTTTGACTTGTAAATAATAGAGCATGAAAATACAAACATTTTGATACCATTTTTATGCATATTTGAAAACTGGATGCTTTAATAAATCAACTTTAAAAGACGTAGTTTCCATGTTGGTGAGAAAACGCTCGGTTAATTTGGTTTCATTTTGTTATGTTTTACAGATTTATTATGATTATTCCAGACTGAGTACAAAAATAAAATATTGGGATTTAATAATAATATTGAACTAAATAATATGTACATTTTCATTGCTTAAATAATCTAGAATAGTATATGCTGAACTCACCTAAATTAAATTACTTTTATTATAATTATGAGATGCCAGTATATCTGCATATATATAGGTATATTTCTCTTAGACTGTGTACAAAACTGAGATTAAAAAAATCAATAAACAATAATAATGATAAATATTTATGCTGCAGGCAACCTTGTCAGAGTCTGCAAACGAAGGTATAGCATTTTAAGCTAGAAACAACATTTTGAAATACATTTCAGTATTATTATAACTTAACAGTAATTCTATTAAAAAAAATATGAAGATTGTGAATAATTAAAAACATTATAGTGATACAATTTGAGGAATTGAAAAGTATTTAAGGAAAATTATACGTGCTTATCATTCTACATAAAAAAAAAAAAAAAAAAAATCTCCATACAAAAATATTATTATTATTTTATTTTTTAATTTCAGAATCTAGAAGCGTGCCTAGTTATTTTTATAATGCAATTACTCATTTATTTGGAAAAATTGAAAAAAAAAGAAAGATAAGATTAGTAGAAATAGAAAAAATAAATAAATAAAGTGCTTAAAAAAATAAAATAAACACATGAAATATATATTAAATGCAATACCTTTTAAGTTCTACATGAACACGATCTAGTTATAAATATGAATGACATTAAAAAACTAATTTAAAATTTGCAGTAAATTTCAGCAATGAAATATTAATATATATATATATATATATATATATATATATATATATATTTTAAAAATTCATTTATCAATGAAGCCTTAATGTAAAATCCAAGTATGTTTAGAAAATATACTACAACTGGCGGTCTTCGCCCGCTTCGCTAATCGCAAAATTTAAATACATTTTCCAAAAAAAAAAAAAAAAAAAAAAAAAAAAGAAAGAAAGAAAAAAAAACTGAATCATTATCCCTTTTATATCATTCTATAAACAAAAACTACTAAATAAATAAATAAATAGATAATTAAAAAATAAATTCATTGAAATTGCTCTAAACCTCGTTTCGAATATCCGCTGCCTACGGCAGCCTCTTTTCCGCCAGTGTACTCTGCTCTTTTGGGTCTGGGTTCTTATTGTCTGAAACATGTTTTTCCTGGGCACTTCAATTTGGGAACTTATCAGACAGCAAAAGCTTCCATCATTCAAGAACTAAGATTTTAAGTATAGTATAGATGTATCTCAGCATCTATTGAATATATTTTAGTTTTGGCACCCTGTACTTTATTGCATTCGCTCTTTCCGCTATATTACCATTTAATTTTGAACAATAAAATAAATAGATAAATAACAAAAGATTTTCCTTTCATAGGAATTAAATAAACAATTAATAAATAAGTTGTTATTAAAAATTTTAATAAGATTTTCTCCGATATTAACATTTTTCCGATGAAAACATTAAGTTATATTTCTCCTTTTCAAATGAATTAATTAAATAAACATATAATTGTGTAACAGGCGTTGCTAACGTAAGCGACGTAGAACAATATAATTCGAATGAAATGAAAGAATAAATTAAAAAAAAAAAAAAAAAAAAAAAAAAAAAAAAAAAATAGAAAATTAAATTGATAAAATTGAAATATATTTATATCTGTACATATTTAAAAAACTACTGAAAAAATTATGAAAAATAAACTTCCTGTTTTAAAAATAAATAAATAAATAATAATAATAATAATGCATTTTTAAAATAATATTTTTTTCGTTGCAAAAACAGGAAGTAAATATTAAATACTGAAATCATAATATATTCATCAATAATTAATGATTGTTCTTTAAAAAAATCATAAATATTTTATAAAATAACAAGAGCAAAAAATTTTGGTTAAATTAAAATTATAATATAAGTAAATCAGTAAAATATATTTTTATGTACTATAAAATTTTAATGAACATTTTATTTATAATTAAATTTTTAAGCATACGTTAAAAAAAAAAAAGAAAAATTCTCACATACAAGCGTCTAAAAAATTATAGAAATGTAAAAAAATACTACTATTATATTAATACAATGCTAAAATTCTATTATGAAGACATTTATAATTTTCTAAATATAAATAAAGAATAAATCTATATCTTTTAGCTTTAGCTCCTCTTATTTCTGCGACAATAAAATTGATGTTTCTTCTCAAAAATGAGAATATCGCAAAAGCATCTATTTTCGGTGGATTATCCGACTGCCCTTTTATAAATCCAAAATCGACATTATACAAATAAAAATAGAATTAAAAATAGAAAAGAATTATATAAGATATAGTATAGTTATGGAAGGTTTAAGTTATTTCTTACAAAAGGAAAAAAAACTTTAAAAATAAAATATAAAATACAGATTAGAACAGAGCGAAAAAAAAAAAAAAAGCAATAGGTAATGCACTTTGTGATCGTGAACTGTGACGTCAACCCAATCACGAAGAATTTTCAGATCACGTGGTTTTGTTTTGGTTTTTAGCGATTTTAAAAAGTTAACTAAAAATTAAATTGAATTAATTTTATGTTTTTAATTGGATTTTTGGAATTCACAAGATTGAATTTATCGATTACAATTAAAAGAAAGTGCTTCCCTCCCGAGTGCAACTTCCTCATTATGTCATTTTCGAAAATTATTTTATGTGTTCCACACCATGACCCATGAGAGCAGTTGCAAACAGCTGATAACAGCATGGCAATGTTGACAGCTTGTCCTCCAGCATTGGTTGCCATGCGCAGATGCCATGGTGCTATGAGCTGTTTTCAACTGCCATTTGCTTACTGTGTTAAAAATGGCTTCTATTTATTTTCACGTGGAGTTGATTGTCCTCCATCTACGTCACTCTGACATCATATGAAACTTCCCTCTCATACTATAACATTTGTGTTTGCTATGAAATTATTCTTTATTATGAAGATAATATGTTGAATAAAATATTGGTATTGAATACCTATGGATTGTGTTTTTTTTTTTAAGGAATATTATTTATATTTTGATAATTTAAGTAAAATGATTGATAGTGTAGATGCTGCGCGTATAAAACACATGCATTCTCATAATAAAATAGAAATGTTGTATACTATAATGCATGAATAGTTTAAAAAAATCCGTTAAAATAAAATAAATCTTGATTTAAATTTAAAAAAATAATCCGATTAAAAAAAAACCAATTAAAAAAAAATCAACTCTGGTTCTTAAATAATAGCAGATCAACCTAATAAGTTTTAAAATTAGAATAATGTATGTCATTATCATGGTATTATAACAAGTAGTTAAAAATTAAAATTTTCCATGCGTATATGTATATATATATATATATATATATATATATATAATGTAACCCATTCAAATATACATAATATAAAAATTATACATAGAAGGATTAAAATACATTGTTTTTGTTACTAGTTTTAATTTTGAAAAATAAGAATTAAATTTTAAGTTGTGTAAAATACTGAATGCAATAAATTAAGAGTTCATTTAAATTTAATTCCTCAGTTTAGTCTAATAAAGCATAAAAAAGATTAAGACAATTTATTTTTAACTAATTACGATAAATTGTCATTAGTTTATAGAAAGTTTTCTTTTAAACTAAAACTGTTTTCTTTTAAAATAAAACTTAAAATTCAAACCCTGTAGAGCTATTCTGAATCCCGGAATAAATCGCACGGAAAAAATCGTGTTGGAAAAAATCGCACAGAAAAACATGGATTTTTGCGTACACACATGCCTCCCTCCCCAAGGAATAAAACTTAATGAATAAAACTTATCTTAAGATTTATATGTGACTTAAGCAATAAATTTTCACTGCTGTTTTACTTTATAAACCTAGTTAAAAAAAAAAAAAAAAAAAAAAAAAAAAACCGGGGGAAGAGTATTATTAAATTAGATTAGAACCCTTGTTCATCTAAAGACGGAAGGGTGAGGAATATATACGATAATTTAGCAATTTCTTTAAACATAACACACTAGAAAATGTTAGAATACAAATTCGAAATATGAGCCTCATGAGCTAAAATAAACCTAAAGCTCCATTGTAGAGATGAATATTAGACCGCTATGAGGTAAAAAATGCCCCAACAAGAAAATATTCCTAACAAAGATTCGGCCCAATAAATATAGAAAATTAATACTGAAACTTTCCATAACATTTTGTTTCCATAAAATAATCCAGAGAAAGTGGTTAAAAGAAAAAGTGTGTGTGTGAGAGGGGGGGGGGGAGTATCGGTAAAGTTATATAATACTAACATAAATACTGGATGCTAAATATATAGACAAATATATATACAAATACTGGATGCTAAATAAGTTTTGAAAATTTTGATCCGTTTGCCAAAACCTATAGTACACGAGAGCAAAAGCCTAAATATTAAAGATAAAATTTTAAACAATAACAAAAGAAAACCTTAAAATATAAGTAAATAATGCATATTGAGTAACTTTGTAACCTGTATTTCTTGCACAATATTTCTCTTATCCTACATTTTAATAGAAGACATTTTTATTCACAAAAAGAATGTATTCGACTCATTTTAAGTAGCTCTATATAGTGTTTAGAAATTATATAAGCGCATGATTGTGTTTTAATATTTAGCATAACTAAAAAATACATAGTAAAACCTGGAATGCACTTCCAGGAAATTCCAATCATAACCCGTAATATATCCGAAATCTTTTGTTCGGCTTGTAAACAAGTGGTGGATGCTATTCTGACCATGTTCTGTAGAAAACATGCTTTATAAAAATAATATCATTAAGTTTATGTTTTTTTGTACATTTAAAAATGTCGAAACGTACTAGCAGTAAATTCCATCCGTAGATATAATGTATTTGATAAGTACAAAACTTTCAATAAACACCATAAAATGCAAGAACACGCAACAATTGTTTCTGGTCGAAAGAAAACACGACCTTTCGTCAGTTGAGCAAAGTAGATACGAGCGCATTCATTGAAATATTGTCATTAATATTCATTGAAATGTATCAATATTAAATGTATTGAAATTTCTCGATAACTATTAAAATAAAAAATATAAAAATTTAAATTTTTTTTTGAAAAATTGTAAAATATTCCACGCGACTTTTTAATTATTTTTACTGGATTTTACCTTATTCATACCTGCCAACTTTTCCGTTTTTCACGGGAGATTCTCGCTTTTTAGTATTGTCTCCCGTTTTTACGTTTTAATGTGTATTTCTCCCGTTATTCTAATATTTTAGAAAAATCGGACTGAAAACGTTAATTTTTGACAATTCGTAAGTCCCATGTTTTCGGATGTACGAAAGCCTTCCAATTCACAATCTTTCTTCATCCACAACATAAATCTCAATATTCATTTAAAACTTACTTTATGAGATTTTAGATTCTCTCTAAAAAAAAAAAAAAAATACAGAATCCTTCATTATTTCTCGCTGACGTAATTATTTTTAATTCCCCTCCCCCATATTTTTTTATCTCCTACTAGCGGTTGGTGAGCAAATGCTCTATGAAACACTTTTGTTTCTCATTCTTTCTCTATCTGCAAACCACAACAAAAATACCAATATTCATTTTAAATTTGCTTTATTAGATTCTAGAGCCTATAAAAAAGTAGAAATGTTTAACAGTTCACACTCATGTAATTATCTTTTGTCCCCCCCCCCCTCCAACCCCACCATTTTCCCTCTCTCTAACCAATGATCAAATGTCCTTTGATGCTCAAGCTTTTCCATTCTGCAACAAAGGAATCAAACATTTCCCCCCAAGTTTTAAAAAATTTACGGTACTATTAGTAAAAAAAGAAAATGCACTTTTTAGATTCTTGAGGGCAAATTTGAATTTTTAAGGGCACATTTCACATTTAAAATCTAAACACTTAATTTAAAAATTTAGTTATAAATATGCATACGAAAAAGAAAAAAGTCTATGTTTTATCTTTTTTTACTTTTACTTTTTGATAATATGCTGATTGTCACACACAATACTTTGATTTATATTTACAGCAGTTGTCTTCAGTTTGTATGTTATTTTCAACAAAAGCAGTAATGGAAAAAAAAAAAAAAAAAAAAAAATAGATTGGGGCAAGAAGGATGCTTTCCCCCTCCGCTTTTCTTTTCTAAACAAACAGCATTCAAGGTACAGCATCCTCCTGAAATTATCTGGAGAAAACTCTGCATCAGTGTTCATAAAAACTTGTTTTATTAGATTTTAGAACCAACTAAAGTGATAAAAGTGCTGAATATTCTATACATATGTAGTTACTTTTAGACTTTGTTAATGAACTTGTTAACTATTTGTTTTTCCCCAATAAGTTTAAAATATAAATCACCAAACAAAAGTTATATTAGGTATTTGTTAGTTAAAAATGCATCATACAGACGTGCCAAGTCTCCTGCTTTTTGCTTGTTTTTCTATGCTCCTGATTTTCCACTCATTTCTCCTGCTTTTCTGATGTAATTTTTATCTATCCCTCTTAGCATAATTTATGGTTAAAATTTGTGGGATTGGGTAAAAGATTTTGAAAGAAAATCGAAATTTATCTTGCCCTGCAATTTATCAAGTTCAGTTTGAATGTGAATTACTATACAATGCTTTGAAACTAATTTTTGTTAAGAATAAATTTTTAACTTTCATTTTTGCATAATGAAAAATGTCTTATTAACAAAATACTTTTTTTTTCTTTTTTAAATACCAAAAGCTCATTATTGAAAACTTAAGGAATTCAAAAATAAATGAAAGCATTAACTGATAGATATTAATCTTTAGAATTTAAAAGCTAACAACACTATTAAAAAGATGATAGTTAACAGGGTTATTTAATTATAACGTTAATCATTTTTTTTTATTTTTCAGTTTAGATTAAACGTTCAACGTAACGTGAGCTAGCGGCATCTTACGGGGAAAAAGTGAGCTACTATTAAGTAATTTTACAAAATGTACGATTTGACTTCTAACTTTTATTCTAACGTTCTTTTATTCTAACTTCTAACGACTTCTAACGTTCAATTTGTATTCTTAAGCAATCTCATCAAAAGGCCAACAAGTGATGATTTAGACATTATGATGTTAATTGGTGAATTATATTTTAATTTTAAATATTATTATGTATTTTTATTTATTTATTTATTATATATGTATAAATATATATATATATATATATATATATGGGGAGGCGTGTGTTATAGTTAATCAACAAAACTTTAGAATAGATTTATAGAAGTTTAAATATCTTGAGAGAATTTATAAAGAGATATCAACTTGCAGTTCAGTTATTAATCTAATAATTAGTCATGTACGTCTAATTCATTTGAGGGGGAAAAAAGAAAAAAGAGAGAGAAAGAGAGACGCAGAAAAACTAAATAATACATTAGGAATCCCTTTGAAATAACTTAATTAAACATTCACAAAATCTCATTTTGAGAATGAATGAGAGTGTATTTTTGGCTTAAAATTTATATGATAAATCTTAATAATTTACAAATGGAATCATCAAAGTGTTTTTATGATTTGTTCAGAAAAAAAAATAAATAAATAAAACGAAATAAAATAAGTGATTTTTCTTAAAGATTAAATTGTGTACATATATCAGGAGGTTCACGTTAAGTAATATGAAGAATGTAAATTCACATAGTTTAATGTATATATATATATATATAACAAACTAATAAAAAGAACAGATTCACAAAACTAAAAAGACAAATAAGAGGCATAAGCTTTGAAAGCAAAAATATTTAAATTTGAAAAGAATTTAAAGATTAACCGAACGTTATAATTTGACATGATGAAACATCGTATAATAATAATAACAATAATAATAAAATTACTATGACTGTATCAAAAAACATTCAGCAAAAAAAAAAAAAAGGGAAAATGTTTTGTATTTATATGTGTTTTTCATTATTTTTATATTTACTTAAAATAATTTGGCGTGAGGATATTGTGTATCAATCTTAATAACAATCTAAATGAAACTATTAAATACAATCAGAGGTTAGTTAGCATATAATGAAATTTATTCAGAATTTGTACGTTTGTTCACGTGATTAGAAGGTTTCATATTTCTGGTTTCAACGTTTAATGAAATGTGTGCCAAGCGTAAAAAGCGTACGATTGTTTGACTATTACACACCTATATTAAGAAATTAATAGCTATTATTAAATTTAATTAATTAATTGCCATCAATTGTCATTATTTATTGTAAATGCGGTTAGCTACTCGAACTTAACTTAATGAATACATCATATTGAAATTAATAACATATGGTAAAATACACACACACACACACACACATATATATATATATATATATAATTTGAATAATTTAATTCCTCTGGAACACTCAGCAAATGAAAGATATATATTAGTAAACATAATATTTCATAAATGCATCGCAAAAACTAACGCCATTAACTAAAATTTACCAATACAGGAAACGATTTTCTTTAAAGAATGAGGGGTGATGTTTCGGGGGACGTATAGCAAATTTTGTTTCGGCTTTTATTGGGTAAAGCTGTTTTAGAAAGGCGAAGGTTTCTTGCCACCTGCTGACCTGCCACTAGTTTTTCCTGTGACATTGATGTCTCTATAAATTAAATTAAATTAAATTATCCAGTATCATTATATTTCATTCTCCACGCGCATTTTTTATTTTCTGAATTCAATATTACATAATATATATGTAAAAAAATCAAGGTGTAATCAGTACATATCCAGAAGATATAGCCAACAAATATTCAGAGGCCATCATCAACACAAGTTGAGGAGATATCACCAACAACTATTAAGGTGCCCTGATCAATATATATCCAGTAGATATCGCCAACAATAATAATTATTCAGAAGATAAGGCAAACAAGTATTCAGGAGCCATCGTCAATACTTATTCAGAAAATATTGTCAATAAATATTCAAAAGCCATCCAGTTCATGAGTGGTGATGGTCTATCGCGAATACGTCAAACCGGCAATTCGTCATCCTAGTTTCTCTTGCAGATGTAATGTTTTAAGTTATAGGAATGTAGATTTATGATGAGTTTAGTGGACGTTTAGTTGACACCTTTAATGTTGTATTATTTTGATATTATTCTGTGTGTGATAAGAATTAAACAGTAAAACTACAAACATTAAGTTTGAAATTCATTCTTGTACACTTGAACTTCACAACACACATAAATAGTTAAAAATATTATTAATCCATTTTACAGATTTTTAAACTTTTAATTTAGTTATAACTCAGTATTAGTAATTACACTTTTAAATCTTTTTAAAATGGTTGACCATATACACACAATGTAGTGTGACAATTAAATTAACTTTATTTTATAAATTAAAAATATTTCCCGTGATTTTTAGAGGAATTATTCTTCTTCATTTAGATTCGGGTTTTGTTGCGTCCGAGGGGTTCTACGCTCAAAACTGTTAGACATGAGGTACCAGATTCGATCCCAGGTCGCGCTCGTAGGCACAGCCGTTCGGAGTTTTCCGTGGTTTTCTCCGAAACTTGCGTACATATGGAAGTCTAATTTGAATTTTGGGAATGTGGTCGATTGACTGCTATAGGTCCTAGGCCTGACGGGAAGTGCCCTCCATGGGGGTCATTCTAAGGGGTCTTAGCTCGTATATACACAAGTTTCGAAGGAAACCGCAGAAAACTCAGAACGGCTAGGCCGACGAGCGCTACCTGGGATCGAATCCGGCACCTCACGTCTACCAGCTTTGAGCGCAGAAATGCTCGGCCGCTGGTAGGCCAAGCGTAAATACGGGTTAGGACCCCTTCGAAAGACCCCACGGTGGGCCACTCCCCCTCAGGCCTAGGACTTACAGCAATCAATCGGCTCTATTCCCAAATTCAATCCAATCGGGTTTCGATTAGGGTGCGGGTATAAAGAAATCAGCTTCGGGTCGGGTACGGGTTCCCGAAAATTCTTTAGTGCGGGTTCGGGTCGAATAAAATTTATTTGTCGGGTTCGGGTTGATTCAAAATTCACTTGTCGGGTTCGGGACGGGTAATTGACGTTTCAAGGAGTGGTGTGAGTGAAAGTTACCTAAATAATTTGGAATAAACTTTTGAATTTAATAACAGCTTTGAATAGAGCAGGCGCATGTTTATGAACAAGCAAAGCTATTCTGATCTGCGCAACTTCTGCAAATGTAGGTAAAATATCTTTTCTCCATATGAAATGTTAGTATATTTTATACGAAAATAAATTTGAGGCACTGAAACTTATTATATTATTTAAATAATATAATTTTAATTAATTCTTTGTTCTATAATCATGACAAAAGATATCTTTTTTACATTACAAAGCATTTTGAAATTGTTTTTCTCTTAAAAGCTCAAACAGTAATATTAAGTACTCTGATCTAAATTCACTATTTAAAAAATATTTTTGATAATTAAATAAGTTTTTAATTATAATATATTATTAATTATTTTTTTTTTATAATTACTGATTAAAATAACTTTTTTTATTAAAAATAATTTGGTGGTGGTAGTTTAGGTGTTAACCCCGACTGAGAACATGAGGGTCGACAACCATGACCTGGGATCAAACCCGACACTTCCTGTCTACCAACGTGGACAGCAGAACTGCTGGGCTTATTGATTATAAAAGTCCAAATAAATGTATTCAGAGATTTTATCTAACATAATTAAAAAAATTACATTTTTAATAAATAAATTAGTTTTTTAATTGAATATTTCATTAAATAATTTTTTAACTAACCCCCCCCCCCCTTTTTTTTTAAAAAATAATTATTCATAGAAAATAAAATCTTTTAATATTGAAAGTATTTTAATTTTTTTTTCTAATGAAAGCAGAAACAATTCTATTAAGGAATCGCAACAAAATAACAATAATAGTTTATAAAAAAAAAAATACACATATTGTTTATAGTATATGCTGCGTGTTAAAGTTACAAGTCATCTGTAGCTTTTCATGTTATAGGGTGATCCAAAGTATTTGTGCTTTTCTCCAATTTCTGGTTGCTTCTTTAATTGCACTCTTGACTAAATCGATAGTGGAAAATATGAGTTTTTAAATGTTCTTTGCATATCAAAAGTTCAAGACCCTTTCATCCAGTATTTGTTAAAAAAAAAAAAAAAAAAAAAAACTAATAATTTGATTACCCACTGCATTTATAGTTCAATAAAATTTTTACAAGCATTTGATTCTTATGCTTATAAATTTAGGAATTCTGGTACAACGTGAAATATATTCAGCCGATCCGTTTTTATTGAAAATAAATCTATGATAAGCTTATTATTACTTTTGTTCTGTGCAAATATAAGATAAGATAAATATATATTTTGTTCTATGCAATATTATATTCTTTGTAAATTTTGTTTCAAAGTGTTAAATTTCAAAACGTTTATTTAATTGTGTTAAGTTATTTTATATAAATAAATGTAAGGTTGCAAGTGACTAGATAAAATATTGAAATAAAAATTTTCTGATTTAAGTATGCAATATAGAGAACATTTAATAAAAAAATATTTAAATCAGAGTTAGGGAGATGGTAAATATTGAAAATCGTTCTTTGAAATTTCTTTCTTAATGTCGTGGTTTCATACATAAGTATTGAAATGTATCAGTATTAAGTATATTAAAATTTCTCATAAACTATTGAAATAAAATAAATAAATATTCCATGCAACATAATTTTCAAATTTTACACTCGATTTTACATCATTGTTATTTATCAAAACTTTCTAAACACATGTGGGTATAACTTTGTGGATTGATTGAGAAGTTAATTTTTGAAAAAATGTATTTTGTACTTGTGTGCTAAATTTTCATGCAAATTTTTAAAAATCAAACATAAAAGTATTAAAAAAAAAAAAAAAAAAAAAAACTTACCAACCAATGCACAAAGTAAAAACCAATTTTATTTCAAATATATTTATACATTACAATACAAAAAAGTCAAGGGAAGGTGAGAATTTGGGTATAACTTTGTGGATTGATTGAGAAGTTAATTTTTGAAAAGTATTTTGTACTTGTGTGCTATATTTTCATGCAAATTTTTAAAAATCAAACATAAAAGTATCTTTAACAATAAATAAATAAATAATAATAAAAAAAAAACATACCAACCAATGCACAAAGTAAAAACCAAATTTATTTCAAATATATTGATACATTACAATACAAAAAAATCAGGGGAAGGGGAGAATTTTTTAAAAAGATTAATCGAATAAAACACTTAAAATCTTTTAAAAATTTTGAATTTTTTTTTTTTTTTTTTTTTTTACATATTTAAATAGTTTTCCAGAAATTTTAATATGCTTAATATTGATACGTTTCAAAGCATATGTATGTAAACTTTAAGAACTCTAAGACGCTAATTTCAAAGTACGATTTTCAATTTCGTCATCCCCTTAAAAGGGATTTAAAAACTACTAAAGCAACAGCTATCACCCCATGACCCTTAGTTAGGCGAACAAAAGTGGACACGAGTGTAGCAAAAGTACTTTGCCGCACTCGTGCCTACTTTGTTCACCTAATGAAGAGTCATGGTATTATTTCCACCCAAAACAAATGTTGCGAGGTTTTTTTTTTTTTTTTTCTTTTTTTTTTTTTTTCAATTATTGGGTTTCTTTACAAAGATTTTTATTATTAATAACGGTTCTTTGATGCGTTTATTACTGTAAAATAAATAAATAATAATAATAAAATGAAATAAAAAGATTACAGATATCACCACTATGATCCTTAGTTAGGCGAACAAAAGTGGTCACGAGTGTAGCAAACGTGCTTTGCTACACTCGTGCCTACATTGTTCACCAAATGAAGAGCCATGTATCACCAGAAACAAATGTTGCAAGTTTTTTTTTTTTTTCAATTATTGCCTTTTTTTTTTTTTTTACAAAGATTCTTATAATAAATATGTTCTTTAAAATTTATTTTTATTTATTTATTTATTTTTCTTTTTAATTTTCTTTTAATTTTCTTTAATTTTATTTTTTTACAGTTAAATTATATATGTACGCATTTTTTTTTTTTTTTCATATTTTTGCTGTCATAAAAATCATTAAACATTCATGCATGATCCTGGAAACCAATTGAAAACTATCTTTTTTTTTCTTATTAATTTATTTAAATAACTAATTCATCTAAAGTTATGGATTACTTTTATTAATCAGAAAACAAATTAACTGCCAAGTTTATTATTTATAGCGCAGATTACAATTAAAGATTCAAATTCACGTTTAAAAAATTACACATTCTTTGAACAAATAAGCGCTGTTGCTACCTTCAAAGATCTTACAGACAGGAAGCATCTGCGGCCATCTGGCTATCATATTTCAGGGGTGAAACTTTTCAGGGGCTATCCCTGAATTCAGGGTTTTTCAAAAATTCCCTGTTTCTGAATTTCTTACTAAATTATTTTGTTCTTATGGAAATTTTTCATTTTGAATGTTTAATTTGCCTTATAATGTATGAAGAAATCTCTAAATATCACTTCTTGTAGGTTTTAATAAATATTTTTCATAACAGGTCACATTTTTCACAGGTGCTTCCCAAATAGCAGTTTTCAAGGGTTTTGTATGTCAGATAGTTTCATCCCTGATAATTGCTGACTAAGGAAAATATTCCAATTCGAAACTAATACATTCGTATTGCACTGATATACGTTGGTTTACTTTAAAATGAATTTATTAAAAAAAGACTTAAGATGTTTTCAGTTGCTCAGAAAGATTTCATCATAACTATTGGGAATTACTTATTTCAAATCTTACATAGCGAAAATGGCACAGGATGTTAAAAAATCTGTTTTATACACATATTTAATGGCTATTATTTTAATTATTTAGTTGTGGATGTATTTCAATTATTTATATTTCCTTCTAAAGAGACCTTAATTTTCCTTAAATATTATTATTATTTGTTGAGAAATAAAACAATTTGAAAAAATAAAAATACGGGATGAAGGTAGAGAATTTCGATTATTTATTTTTAGTTGAAAACCATTGTAGAATTACAGAGACACTGAATAAACATTTTATAAAATTTATAGTCATACTCATTTAAAGTTTACTCGGTGTGTCTTACTCATTTAAAGTTTAGCAGTCAAAAGTGATCATTTAAATTACAAATATAAACATAATATATAATTTTATGATGCAGTATAGTGATAATAATAATTATGATAATAATAATGCAGTTCAAAGATTAACGTCTGTGATAAGTATATAATATTTGACATACTAATCATACTGTATTCTATGGAAAGCATTCTTTTGTGCATATAAATAATATATTTTCATTTTATTAAGATTTGTGCAAAGTATAGTCCTTCGAATTTGGTTTATAGAAATATCTCTTGTAGAACACAGTGCTTAGAAATAATTTCGGGTATCCCTGTATACAAACTAGTGATGGTATTTACTCCATTTCCTATGGGGAACACCCGATAGTGGGAATAACATATTTCAATTTCATTAAGATTTGTGTAAAGTAACGGTATTAAAATATGGTTTATAGAAATACTTCTCATAGAACACAATGCTTAGGAATACTTTCGGGTGTCCCTGTATACAAACCCGTTAAGGTATTTACTCAATTTTTAATGTGAAACATTCGATAGTGGACTTGAATAACCTATTTCAATTTCATTAAGATTTGTGTAAAGTAACGTTATTAAAATATGGTTTATAGAAATGCCTCTCATAGGACACAATGCTTGGGAAAATTTTCGGGTGTCCCTGTACATAAACCAGTAAAGGTGGTTACTCCATTTTCAATAGGGAACATCCGATAGTGAACTTGAATAACAAATATCAGTTTCAAGAAGTTCCATAAACATTTACGTGAGTTAGAGCGCGGACAGAGAGACAAACCGAAGTCATAAACACTTTTCAACCTTGTAGGAAAGTTTTAAAAATGGAGGAGGAAACATCATGACGTGGGGGTCTTTTTCCATCCTTTAACCGTCGCTTTCCCAAGATGGGGTCATTTTGACCTCATTTTCAAGTTGAAATTTAGTTAAGCCCGCCTCATTCAAAAAGTGCGCTAATTCGCCAGAGATAGCAAACATAATCAGTAAAATGTTGCACGACTATTTGTTCTAAACGATACAAAAAGGCGTGGTGCTGGTGATTTTCACCAAACGTCCTAAACGGCACCTGAAAGCAATTTTTCTGCAGTAACGCCTTGATCTTGGGAAAGCGAGGGTTAATGACAATAAAAAGTACTATGGATAAGCTTACATATAAAAACATCTTAACGAACTAAATACTTCCCTGTACGCTCTGAAATGTGCCATGAGGGTACATTTTGCAACAAGATAATGACCCCATACTTTGTTCTAGACTAGTTCAAGATCTTTTTAACGTTAAAATTTCGTATCCTTGAACGGCCAATTCAATCTCCTGATTTAAATCCCATTCGATTTTTATAGGAAGATCTAAAAGCAAAAGTAGGAGCTATTAATTCTTTAAATACCCAGACAGCACATCGCCTCTCCAGGATATCTTCAAGATGTCTTCTGGATGAAAAGGCATCCCAGAAAGGTCCTTAAGATGTACTGTGGATAAGTTAAGCCTAACTGTGCTGTTAGGGTAAAGACTTATTGAACAAATTCAAGATAAAGGACAAAAAATATCCATTCAAGGATTAAGACTTTAATAGAGTCAATGCCTCATCGGTGTACGACTGTTACAGCTTCAAAGGGCATGTTAACAAGATATTAATAACATTTGACCTTCTGATGTGTTAGAAACAGGGTTGTTGATTTTTACTTTCTCTTACCCATAGGGTCGAGAAAGTATTGTTTTAGGATCAAATTTTCGAACGTGAGCTTTTGTTATATTTACATTTTCTGAGGTTCCCTGAATATGAAAATCATGTTTTTAGCGAATGGTCTGTGTGTCTGTAATCGGCATATCTCAAGAATAAATAGTAGCAGAAATTCCAAACTCGGTATTCTAAATGTGTATGCTACAGTAAGCTTTTCGTTGCGATGAAGCAAATGGTTCGTGTACAGGGACACTCAAAAGTATTCAAATACATTACGTCTATGGGAGAGATTGCAGGTAAGTAGAGTTTAACATCTATAGACTGCACTAAACAAAATGAAACAATTATATATTTTTTGTAATAGAGATAGTCAACTGGAAAAAAAAAAAAAAAAAAATGTGTATGTAGGAATCTCGCCTCCCCCCCCCCTCGAGGGGAGTAAATTTTCATGATGGGTATCTTTCAAAAGAGCTCGCCAATACCTTTAAAACGAATGGTTGAACTATCGATCTGCGATAATTTAAAATAAAGTTATCGATTTTTTTCATAAAAAAAAAAAAAAAAAAACCTCTAATATGGAAATCGTCTGTATTATCATAAAAGATATTTTTTTAAATAATAATTTTAATAAATAATTTTTTAAATTGTATATAAATGTAGGTGCATTAATGAAACAGGGGGTTGAGGGGCGGTTGCCCCCTCACACAGAACTAATTATCATATAAAACTCTTCCGAAGCCTAACTTGAATTGTTTAACATAGGTTTACATAACAGTACTCGTTATCTTACCTCTTAATCTCCAACGTGTATTTATAGTATTAAATTTCAGGGTAAGAGAAAGTCGTGTGAGTGACACACCAGGTTATATTTATTTTTTTTCAAAAAAAAAAAAAAATCGATTTTTTAAAATTTAAATTGGACCTTTTTTTTTTTTATTTAAATCAAGATTTATTTGATTTTATCGATATTTATTATGTATTGTACAACATTTGTATTTTATTATGTGTATGTGTGTGTATATATATACACAATATACACACTATCAATCATTTTACTTAAATTATAAAAATATAAACAATATTCTATTCCCACAGAAAAAATCCATGTAGGCATTTATTACCAATATTTTTATTCAACATAGTATCTTCATAATAAGAAGTAATTTTATAACAATCAAAAATGCGGTAGTATGAGCCACTCAACTTGAGACTTTGACTTTGTAGCTACAAGAATGTATTGAAATAAAGTGTAATCTTACCCACAGTATTCATGTATTGAACATGTAAAATAATTTTTGAAAAGGATAATTTAATAGGAAAAATGACATATAACTGAAGCAATGTTATAAGAGAAAGAAATTTTTACTTATAGTTTCAAAAAAAAAAAAAAAAAAGTGTGTGTGTGTGGGTGGGGTGGGGTGGGGAGGGGAGATTATATCCTAACAAAATTCTTACTTAGGTTTAACAAATATCATTTGAATCGAGAAATTTTTTCACACTTTACCCATTAACAAAATTCATATTTTCATTAGCATCTAATACTTTCACTTATTCTTTTATCTTTTTTTACATTTAGTACGTACAGTTCATTGAACAAGCAGTGACAGCAGCCTCGAACTGTACTTAACTGATTATATGTATTTAAATTAAAAGATTATGATATTTTTAAAACTTTTTGGAGCCTTCAGAGCTTTTTAAACAGTGCAATGTAAAATGTGCTGTTATTTTTAAAATATCATATAAGCCATTGTTAAATGACATAAACTGGTATGAGAGCTAAATAAACAAGGAAATATTTTCTATTCGAATTATCAACTGCAAGGTGGGCAAAAGCGAACTAGAATATATAAATAATATTAATCAATGAATTATACACAAATTAAATGCAGTGAACTCTCGTTAAGACAGCCCCGTTTAAGATGGATTTCTCGTTATTACGTACAAAAACAGAATCCCCGGCTAAGGCCTATAGGAATTGCATGTAATAAACATCGCTTTATACGTACAATTCATTCGTTAAGATAGACATTTTGTCCCCTCAAAGCTTACTTTCTTCAAAAAAGAGTCAGTTCCCAAAATCTTTTTAAAGTTTTTTTTTTTTTTTTTTTTTTTTTTTTAAATATGAAAAGGTACAATGATAAAAGAGATAATCTCTTTAACTGTGTGCTATTATAACGTGGGAGGTAAACAGCATTGATTGACAATGACAGATTAGGTCAGCAATTTGCCCCTGTCTCCACTTCTATAGACTAAAAATGTTCCAGATAATATTTTTACACAATTGGCTAAAATTTAAAATAACATCGAAAGAAGATCGTTTGCCCTAAAAAACAAACCACGTTTTTTTTTCTTTTTTTTTTTTTTAAAGATAGACTAACTATTATGTACTATCACCCCTTTTTCTTTATGTACTATATCAGGTTGTAGCTCGATGGTTGTATTTAATGAAGAAAGAAGTTTTTTAAGTCAGTATCTTTTTCCCTGCGTTTATATTTTTAGTGAATAAAAGGGTTTGAGGAAACAAATTTTCATTCGTATTATACTGCGTATGCGTATATAATATATAGTAATTTTAGAGTTCATATAGAACCTCATTTTATGAACTCCTGTTATGATGGACTCTCGTTAATATGGACAAAAAATGCCCGCCCTTGATTGTCCATTTTAACGAGAGTTCACTGTATTTACAATTCATACACCAATCATAAGGCTGTGCTTGTATAAATAATAAAAATGTATAAATAATTAAGCAAGTCAAGATAAATTTATTTTTGTGTTAATTAATGTTGCTTAGTTGAGATGAATCTGAAGTCAATATTAGTTCGTCTAATGAAATATTATTATATTTTACAAATTGTATTTCTAAATTTACACAAGAAATAATTAAAAATCTCATTTTTTAAAGTTAGATAATCAATTACATTGATTAAAGCCAACAACTTTGACATTTAAAATAAATAATTTAAATCAGTGATTAAAAAAAAAAAAAAAAAAAAAAAAAAAAAAATCAGTTGATTTAAACCAATTGATTTAAATTACTAAAACCCTGGTTAGAAATAACACTTTTTGCTTGCTACTCTGACAGTTGATTTTTCATAAGTTTGTTTGGCCCGAAACTTTTCATTACATAAATTTTATATGTTTTGTTATAATTTAATATTATTTTGTTAAAATGTTTTGTAAGTTGTTTAGTTCGACAGTATATTTCATTTACTTTACGTGATAATATTACAATTGTTTTAATCTTTATTTATGCAACAAATACTAACGAAAAAATGTTTGGCCCGAAACTTTTGCACGCAACTTTATATTCATCTAACTATCTATTTTTCTATCTATAATCTCTTTCTCTCTCTTTATATCTGTACTGATAAGTATAAAGGATTTAAGTCCATATTCTTGATTTTTCAGGAGACGAAAAATAAAGTTAAACTAACTAAAAACAAATCAGAAGAATCGATTAGGAAAAAGTGATTTCGCTGACTTATACCCTTTATACCTGTCAGTGATTGTCAACCTTCATTTAATAACGGGAAAAAATCGAATTAAATATTTTATACCATAAATGAATGGTATATTTCTGACTTGAACCATTTTTTACCAATGGATTTTCTCAAAGACTAAATGACATAGTCTTAAATCCTTTATACCAATCGATAGATAATTTTTTTCTGTGTCTGACTATGTACTTAACTCAAAATCGACATTTTTGGACTTAAATCCTTTATACTTATCAGTACAGATATATATATATGTATATATATATATATATATATATATATATATATATATATATATATATATATATATATATATATATATATATATATATATATATAAATGTAGAAATATGTAAACAAATGAATGAAATTAAACCTCAAAAAACACTGAGAGCTTCATCAGGGAGAAGAGAAATCAAACATACATATAATGTATAAATCTACTAAAAATTTTAGTAGATTTATACATCATACATATGTATGTTTGATTTCTCTTCAGGTTTTGGTGGTCTTCTGCTTGGTGAGAAGTTGGGGGCTAAAGATAGTTATTAGCTTATAGCTACTGTCCTTTCAGAAACTTCTCGTTCACCCCTACACTGAGGGGTCTCCCTGATGAAGATCTCAGTGTTTTTTGAGGTTTAATTTCATTCATTTGTTTATATATTTCTACATTTATATATTCCTACATATCTAAGTTTAGCATTTCCTTTCGCTGCAATTTTGCGCATTGGTTTGTAATTCTCCTATTGGTTTTTCTAATCTGTTAAACTTGTTTATTTATAAATTCCTGTCAATAGATTCATATATATATATATATATATATATATCTACAAATATCTTTTTGTTTCAGGTGAACTACTAGAAAGTAAATTGGAATTTCACGTTGATAAAAGAGATATAAAATGAACGACTCTAGCAAGAAAACCATTGGAGAGCTGCAGGAACTAAAGGAATTTATCCTGGATTGGAAAATACCCTTTGTACATTTGTCCAGAAATGTACCTTATTACAGTCCTTCATTTACATTTGCCGATAGGTCTTGGCATCTGTTGATATCCTTAGATGTTCTCTTTAATGAAGATCTGCTGGGCATAAATATTACCCTCGTTCTAGAGTCATCTGGTCCACCCAAAAGTTTGACATATTCATTCACCATGAAAACAGCCGAAGGGATACCGTTTTCGGAAAAAGTATATTCACACGTCTTTGAGCCTTTTAACTTACGGAAAGTTCACACTTTAAACAGAATGTTTGACTTTTATCGAATGAAGACTGCAATACCGCCTCCTGATATCCTGACCATAGAGTTCAGAACAGTCCTCTCTAAATCCGTGAATGATTCAGGTATGTCCTTTGTAAAATAACGAAAATATCAGATATGTTTAAATCAGGGTGCGAAATTTCCGCTCGCCAGCTCGCCATTGGTGAGAGGAAATTTTACTGTGACGAGAAAAATTTCGGTCTAAATGTAGATAGAATTCTTACAGTATACGGTGCTTAAAAAAAAAAAAAAAAAAAAAAAAAAAAAAAAAATACGTGTGGCACTTGAGGACTGCCGCGGTAAAGCTATTGCATAGCATTTTTTATCAACTTATGTAATTATAATTATTTATTTATTTTATTTATGCAGTATTTTTTTTTCTTTGATATTAATTCAAGTTTTTTCTTTGATATTAATTCACTTTTTGAGCGTGGTGACCGATAAGAAAACAAATTTTTTTCTTTTATTGAATAAATGAGAATATATCCGCAATGAGAATATATCAAAAATATCCGCAATCGATTTGTAGGTATCGAAAACCTCGATGTACCAAATTTGAATGATCTAACTCTATTTTTTGAGAAAAGGTATTTTAATAGGTTTTTAAAGGCCTGCAAGTCGAGTGGGGATAGTCAAGTTTTTTCTTTGATATAATTTCAAGTTACACTTTTTGAGCGTGGTGACCGATAAGAAAACAAATTTTAATAGAGAAAAGATATTTAATAGGTTTTAAAGGCCTGCAAGTCGAATGGGGACATTCAAGTTTTTTCTTTGATATTAATGAATAAGATAACAATAATGATAAGAAAACAATAATGATAAGAAAACAAATTTTAATAGAGAAAAGGTATTTTAATAGGTTTTAAAGACCTGCAAGTCGAATGGGGATATTCAAGTTTTTTCTTTGATATTAATTCAAGTTACACTTTTTGAGCGAGGTGACCGATATAAAACAAATTTTAATAGAGAAAAGGTATTTAATAGGTTTTAAAGGCCTGCAAGTCGAATGGGGATAGTCAAGTTTTTTCTTTGATATAATTTCAAGTTACACTTTTTGAGCGTGGTAACCGATAAGAAAACAAATTTTAATAGAGAAAAGGTATTTAATAGGTTTTAAAGGCCTGCAAGTCGAATGGGGATATTCAAGCTTTTTCTTTGATATTAATTCAAGTTACACTTTTTGAGCGTGGTGACCGATAAGAAAACAAATTTTAATAGAGAAAAGGTATTTAATAGGTTTTAAAGGCCTGCAAGTCGAATGGGGATATTCAAGTTTTTTCTTTGATATTAATTCAAGTTACACTTTTTGTGCGTGGTGACCGATAAGAAAACAAATTTTTTTCTTTTATTGAATAAATGAGAATATATCCGCAATGAGAATATATCAAAAATATCCGTAATCGATTTGTAGGTATCGAAAACCTCGATGTACCAAATTTCAATGATCTAACTCTATTTTTTGAAAAAAGGTATTTTAATAGGTTTTTAAAGGCCTGCAAGTCGAATGGGGATATTCAAGTTTTTTCTTTGATATAATTTCAAGTTACACTTTTTGGGCGTGGTGACCGATAAGAAAAAAATTTTAATAGAGAATAGGTATTTAATAGGTTTTAAAGGCCTGCAAGTCGAATGGGGATATTCAAGTATTTTCTTTGATATTAATGAATAAGATAACAATAATAAGAAAACAAATTTTAATAGAGAAAAGGTATTTTAATAGGTTTTAAAGGCCTGCAGGTCGAATGGGGATATTCAAGTTTTTTCTTTGATATTAATTCAAGTTACACTTTTTGTGCGTGGTGACCGATAAGAAAACAAATTTTAATAGAGAAAAGGTATTTAATAGGCTTTAAAGGCCTGCAAGTCGAATGGGGATATTCAAGTTTTTTCTTTGATATTAATTCAAGTTACACTTTTTGTGCGTGGTGACCGATAAGAAAGCAAATTTTAATAGAGAAAAGATATTTAATAGGTTTTAAAGGCCTGCAAGTCGAATGGGGACATTCAAGTTTTTTCTTTGATATTAATGAATAAGATAACAATAATGATAAGATAAAAATAATGATAAGAAAACAAATTTTAATAGAGAAAAGGTATTTTAATAGGTTTTAAAGGCCTGCAAGTCCAATGGGGATATTCAAGTTTTTTCTTTGATATTAATTCAAGTTACACTTTTTGAGCGTGGTGACCGATATAAAACAAATTTTAATAGAGAAAAGGTATTTAATAGGTTTTAAAGGCCTGCAAGTCGAATGGGGCCATTCAAGTTTTTTCTTAGATATTAATGAATAAGATAACAATAATGAAAAGATAACAATAATGATAAGATAACAATAATGATAAGAAAACAAATTTTAATAGAGAAAAGGTATTTTAATAGGTTTTAAAGGCCTGCAAGTCGAATGGGGATATTCAATTTTTTTCTTTGATATTAATTCAAGTTACACTTTTTGAGCGTGGTGACCGATAAGAAAACAAATTTTAATAGAGAAAAGGTATTTAATAGGTTTTAAAGGTCTGCAAGTCGAATGGGGATATTCAAGTTTTTTCTTTGATATTAACTCAAGTTACACTTTTTGAGCGTGGTGACCGATAAGAAAACAAATTTTAATAGAGAAAAAGTATTTAATGTGTTTTAAAGGTCTGCAAGTCGAATGGGGATATTCAAGTTTTTTCTTTGATATTAATTCAAGTTACACTTTTTGAGCGTGGTGACCGATATAAAACAAATTTTAATAGAGAAAAGGTATTTAATAGGTTTTAAAGGCCTGCAAGTCGATTGGGGCCATTCAAGTTTTTTCTTTGATATTAATTCAAGTTACACTTTTTGAGCGTGGTGACCGATAAGAAAACATATTTTAATAGAGAAAAGGTATTTAATAGGTTTTAAAGGTCTGCAAGTCGAATGGGGATATTCAAGTTTTTTCTTTGATATTAATTCAAGTTACACTTTTTGAGCGTGGTGACCGATATAAAACAAATTTTAATAGAGAAAAGGTATTTATTAGGTTTTAAAGGCCTGCAAGTCGAATGGGGATATTCAAGGTTTTTCTTTGATATTAATGAGTAAGATAACAATAATGATAAGAAAACAAATTTTAATAGAGAAAAGGTATTTTAATAGGTTTTAAAGGCCTGCAAGTCGAATGGGGATATTCAATTTTTTTCTTTGATATTAATTCAAGTTACACTTTTTGAGCGTGGTGACCGATAAGAAAACAAATTTTAATAGAGAAAACGCATTTAATAGTTTTTAAAGGCCTGCAAGTCGAATGGGGATATTCAAGTTTTTTCTTTGATATTAATGAATAAGATAACAATAATGTTAAGATAACAATAATGATAAGAAAAGAAATTTTAATAGAGAAAAGGTATTTTAATAGGTTTTAAAGGCCTGCAAGTCGAATGGGGATATTCAAGTTTTTTCTTTGATATTAATTCAAGTTACACTTTTTGAGCGTGGTGACCGATATAAAACAAATTTTAATACAGAAGTGGTATTTATTAGGCTTTAAAGGCCTGCAAGTCGAATGGGGATATTCAGGGTTTTTCTTTGATATTAATGAATAAGATAACAATAATGATAAGATAACAATAATGATAAGAAAACAAATTTTAATAGAGAAAAGGTTTTTTAATAGGTTTTAAAGGCCTGCAAGTCGAAAGGGGATATTCAATTTTTTTCTTTGATATTAATTCAAGTTACACTTTTTGAGCGTGGTGACCGATAAGAAAACAAATTTTAATAGAGAAAAGGTATTTAATAGGTTTTAAAGGTCTGCAAGTCGAATGGGGATATTCAAGTTTTTTCTTTGATATTAATTCAAGTTACACTTTTTGAGCGTGGTGACCGATATAAAACAAATTTTAATAGAGAAAAATAGAGAAAAGGTATTTATTAGGTTTTAAAGGCCTGCAAGTCGAATGGGGATATTCAAGGTTTTTCTTTGATATTAATGAGTAAGATAACAATAATGATAAGAAAACAAATTTTAATAGAGAAAAGGTATTTTAATAGGTTTTAAAGGCCTGCAAGTCGAATGGGGATATTCAATTTTTTTCTTTGATATTAATTCAAGTTACACTTTTTGAGCGTGGTGACCGATAAGAAAACAAATTTTAATAGGGAAAAGGTATTTAATAGGTTTTAAAGGCCTGCAAGTCGAATGGGATATTAATGTTTTTTCTTTGATATTAATTCAAGTTACACTTTTTGAGCGTGGTGGCCGATAAGAAAACAAATTTTAATAGAGAAAACGTATTTAATAGTTTTTAAAGGCCTGCAAGTCGAATGGGGATATTCAAGTTTTTTCTTTGATATTAATGAATAAGATAACAATAGTGTTAAGATAACAATAATGATAAGAAAAGAAATTTTAATAGAGAAAAGGTATTTTAATAGGTTTTAAAGGCCTGCAAGTCGAATGGGGATATTCAAGTTTTTTCTTTGATATTAATTCAAGTTACACTTTTTGAGCGTGGTGACCGATATAAAACAAATTTTAATAGAGAAAAGGTATTTAATAGGTTTTAAAGGCCTGCAAGTCGAATGGGGCCATTCAAGTTTTTTCTTTGATATTAATTCAAGTTACACTTTATGAGCGTGGTGACCGATAAGAAAACATATTTTAATAGAGAAAAGGTATTTAATAGGTTTTAAAGGTCTGCAAGTCGAATGGGGATATTCAAGTTTTTTCTTTGATATTAATTCAAGTTACACTTTTTGAGTGTGGTGACCGATATAAAACAAATTTTAATAGAGAAAAGGTATTTATTAGGCTTTAAAGGACTGCATGTCGAATGGGGATATTCATGGTTTTTCTTTGATATTAATGAATAAGATAACAATAATGATAAGAAAACAAATTTTAATAGAGAAAAGGTTTTTTAATAGGTTTTAAAGGCCTGCAAGTCGAATGGGGATATTCAATTTTTTTCTTTGATATTAATTCAAGTTACAATTTTTGAGCGTGGTGACCGATAAGAAAACAAATTTTAATAGAGAAAAGGTATTTAATAGGTTTTAAAGGCCTGCAAGTCGATTGGGGATATTAAAGTTTTTTCTTTGATATTAATTCAAGTTACACTTTTTGAGCGTGGTGGCCGATAAGAAAACAAATTTTAATAGAGAAAAGGTATTTAATAGGTTTTAAAGGTCTGCAAGTCGAATGGGGATATTCAAGTTTTTTCTTTGATATTAATTTAAGTTACACTTTTTGAGCGTGGTGACCGATATAAAACAAATTTTAATAGAGAAAAGGTATTTATTTGGTTTTAAAGGCCTGCAAGTCGAATGGGGATATTCAAGGTTTTTCTTTGATATTAATGAATAAGATAACAATAATGATAAGAAAACAAATTTTAATAGAGAAAAGGTATTTTAATAGGTTTTAAAGGCCTGCATGTCGAATGGGGATATTCAATTTTTTTCTTTGTTATTAATTCAAGTTACACTTTTTGAGCGTGGTGACCGATAAGAAAACAAATTTTAATAGAGAAAAGGTATTTAATAGGTTTTAAAGGCCTGCAAGTCGAATGGGGATATTAATGTTTTTTCTTTGATATTAATTCAAGTTACACTTTTTGAGCGTGGTGGCCGATAAGAAAACAAATTTTAATAGAGAAAACGTATTTAATAGTTTTTAAAGGCCTGCAAGTCGAATGGGGATATTCAAGTTTTTTCTTTGATATTAATGAATAAGATAACAATAATGTTAAGATAACAATAATGATAAGAAAAGAAATTTTAATAGAGAAAAGGTATTTTAATAGGTTTTAAAGACCTGCAAGTCGAATGGGGATATTCAAGTTTTTTCTTTGATATTAATTCAAGTTACACTTTTTGAGCGTGGTGACCGATAAGAAAACAAATTTTAATGGAAAAAAGGTATTTAATAGGTTTTAAAGGCCTGCAAATCGAATGGGGATATTCAAGTTTTTTCTTTGATATTAATTCAAGTTACACTTTTTGAGCGTGGTGACCGATATAAAACAAATTTTAATAGAGAAAAGGTATTTAATAGGTTTTAAAGGCCTGCAAGTCGAATGGGGATATTCAAGGTTTTTCTTTGATATTAATGAATAAGATAACAATAATGATAAGATAACAATAATGATAAGAAAAGAAATTTTAATAGAGAAAAGGTATTTTAATAGGTTTTAATGGCCTGCAAGTCGAATGGGGATATTCAAGTTTTTTCTTTGATATTAATTCAAGTTACACTTTTTGAGCGTGGTGACCGATAAGAAAACAAATTTTAATAGAGAAAAGGTATTTAATAGGTTTTAAAGGTCTGCAAGTCGAATGGGGATATTGAAGTTTTTTCTTTGATATTAATTCAAGTTACACTTTTTGAGCGTGGTGACCGATATAAAACAAATTTTAATAGAGAAAAGGTATTTAATAGGTTTTAAAGGCCTGCAAGTCGAATGGGGCCATTCAAGTTTTTTCTTTGATATTAATTCAAGTTACACTTTTTGAGCGTGGTGACCGATATAAAACAAATTTTAATAGAGAAAAGATATTTAATAGGTTTTAAAGGCCTGCAAGTCGAATGGGGACATTCAAGTTTTTTCTTTGATATTAATGAATAAGATAACAATAATGATAAGATAAAAATAATGATAAGAAAACAAATTTTAATAGAGAAAAGGTATTTTAATAGGTTTTAAAGGCCTGCAAGTCGAATGGGGATATTCAAGTTTTTTCTTTGATATTAATTCAAGTTACACTTTTTGAGCGTGGTGACCGATATAAAACAAATTTTAATAGAGAAAAGGTATTTAATAGGTTTTAAAGGCCTGCAAGTCGAAAGGGGCCATTCAAGTTTTTTCTTAGATATTAATGAATAAGATAACAATAATGAAAAGATAACAATAATGATAAGATAACAATAATGATAAGAAAACAAATTTTAATAGAGAAAAGGTATTTTAATAGGTTTTAAAGGCCTGCAAGTCGAATGGGGATATTCAATTTTTTTCTTTGATATTAATTCAAGTTACACATTTTGAGCGTGGTGACCGATAAGAAAACAAATTTTAATAGAGAAAAGGTATTTAATAGGTTTTAAAGGTCTGCAAGTCGAATGGGGATATTCAAGTTTTTTCTTTGATATTAACTCAAGTTACACTTTTTGAGCGTGGTGACCGATAAGAAAACAAATTTTAATAGAGAAAAAGTATTTAATGTGTTTTAAAGGTCTGCAAGTCGAATGGGGATATTCAAGTTTTTTCTTTGATATTAATTCAAGTTACACTTTTTGAGCGTGGTGACCGATATAAAACAAATTTTAATAGAGAAAAGGTATTTAATAGGTTTTAAAGGCCTGCAAGTCGATTGGGGCCATTCAAGTTTTTTCTTTGATATTAATTCAAGTTACACTTTTTGAGCGTGGTGACCGATAAGAAAACATATTTTAATAGAGAAAAGGTATTTAATAGGTTTTAAAGGTCTGCAAGTCGAATGGGGATATTCAAGTTTTTTCTTTGATATTAATTCAAGTTACACTTTTTGAGCGTGGTGACCGATATAAAACAAATTTTAATAGAGAAAAGGTATTTATTAGGTTTTAAAGGCCTGCAAGTCGAATGGGGATATTCAAGGTTTTTCTTTGATATTAATGAGTAAGATAACAATAATGATAAGAAAACAAATTTTAATAGAGAAAAGGTATTTTAATAGGTTTTAAAGGCCTGCAAGTCGAATGGGGATATTCAATTTTTTTCTTTGATATTAATTCAAGTTACACTTTTTGAGCGTGGTGACCGATAAGAAAACAAATTTTAATAGAGAAAACGCATTTAATAGTTTTTAAAGGCCTGCAAGTCGAATGGGGATATTCAAGTTTTTTCTTTGATATTAATGAATAAGATAACAATAATGTTAAGATAACAATAATGATAAGAAAAGAAATTTTAATAGAGAAAAGGTATTTTAATAGGTTTTAAAGGCCTGCAAGTCGAATGGGGATATTCAAGTTTTTTCTTTGATATTAATTCAAGTTACACTTTTTGAGCGTGGTGACCGATATAAAACAAATTTTAATACAGAAGTGGTATTTATTAGGCTTTAAAGGCCTGCAAGTCGAATGGGGATATTCAGGGTTTTTCTTTGATATTAATGAATAAGATAACAATAATGATAAGATAACAATAATGATAAGAAAACAAATTTTAATAGAGAAAAGGTTTTTTAATAGGTTTTAAAGGCCTGCAAGTCGAAAGGGGATATTCAATTTTTTTCTTTGATATTAATTCAAGTTACACTTTTTGAGCGTGGTGACCGATAAGAAAACAAATTTTAATAGAGAAAAGGTATTTAATAGGTTTTAAAGGTCTGCAAGTCGAATGGGGATATTCAAGTTTTTTCTTTGATATTAATTCAAGTTACACTTTTTGAGCGTGGTGACCGATATAAAACAAATTTTAATAGAGAAAAATAGAGAAAAGGTATTTATTAGGTTTTAAAGGCCTGCAAGTCGAATGGGGATATTCAAGGTTTTTCTTTGATATTAATGAGTAAGATAACAATAATGATAAGAAAACAAATTTTAATAGAGAAAAGGTATTTTAATAGGTTTTAAAGGCCTGCAAGTCGAATGGGGATATTCAATTTTTTTCTTTGATATTAATTCAAGTTACACTTTTTGAGCGTGGTGACCGATAAGAAAACAAATTTTAATAGGGAAAAGGTATTTAATAGGTTTTAAAGGCCTGCAAGTCGAATGGGATATTAATGTTTTTTCTTTGATATTAATTCAAGTTACACTTTTTGAGCGTGGTGGCCGATAAGAAAACAAATTTTAATAGAGAAAACGTATTTAATAGTTTTTAAAGGCCTGCAAGTCGAATGGGGATATTCAAGTTTTTTCTTTGATATTAATGAATAAGATAACAATAGTGTTAAGATAACAATAATGATAAGAAAAGAAATTTTAATAGAGAAAAGGTATTTTAATAGGTTTTAAAGGCCTGCAAGTCGAATGGGGATATTCAAGTTTTTTCTTTGATATTAATTCAAGTTACACTTTTTGAGCGTGGTGACCGATATAAAACAAATTTTAATAGAGAAAAGGTATTTAATAGGTTTTAAAGGCCTGCAAGTCGAATGGGGCCATTCAAGTTTTTTCTTTGATATTAATTCAAGTTACACTTTTTGAGCGTGGTGACCGATAAGAAAACATATTTTAATAGAGAAAAGGTATTTAATAGGTTTTAAAGGTCTGCAAGTCGAATGGGGATATTCAAGTTTTTTCTTTGATATTAATTCAAGTTACACTTTTTGAGTGTGGTGACCGATATAAAACAAATTTTAATAGAGAAAAGGTATTTATTAGGCTTTAAAGGACTGCATGTCGAATGGGGATATTCATGGTTTTTCTTTGATATTAATGAATAAGATAACAATAATGATAAGAAAACAAATTTTAATAGAGAAAAGGTTTTTTAATAGGTTTTAAAGGCCTGCAAGTCGAATGGGGATATTCAATTTTTTTCTTTGATATTAATTCAAGTTACAATTTTTGAGCGTGGTGACCGATAAGAAAACAAATTTTAATAGAGAAAAGGTATTTAATAGGTTTTAAAGGCCTGCAAGTCGATTGGGGATATTAAAGTTTTTTCTTTGATATTAATTCAAGTTACACTTTTTGAGCGTGGTGGCCGATAAGAAAACAAATTTTAATAGAGAAAAGGTATTTAATAGGTTTTAAAGGTCTGCAAGTCGAATGGGGATATTCAAGTTTTTTCTTTGATATTAATTCAAGTTACACTTTTTGAGCGTGGTGACCGATATAAAACAAATTTTAATAGAGAAAAGGTATTTATTTGGTTTTAAAGGCCTGCAAGTCGAATGGGGATATTCAAGGTTTTTCTTTGATATTAATGAATAAGATAACAATAATGATAAGAAAACAAATTTTAATAGAGAAAAGGTATTTTAATAGGTTTTAAAGGCCTGCATGTCGAATGGGGATATTCAATTTTTTTCTTTGTTATTAATTCAAGTTACCCTTTTTGAGCGTGGTGACCGATAAGAAAACAAATTTTAATAGAGAAAAGGTATTTAATAGGTTTTAAAGGCCTGCAAGTCGAATGGGGATATTAATGTTTTTTCTTTGATATTAATTCAAGTTACACTTTTTGAGCGTGGTGGCCGATAAGAAAACAAATTTTAATAGAGAAAACGTATTTAATAGTTTTTAAAGGCCTGCAAGTCGAATGGGGATATTCAAGTTTTTTCTTTGATATTAATGAATAAGATAACAATAATGTTAAGATAACAATAATGATAAGAAAAGAAATTTTAATAGAGAAAAGGTATTTTAATAGGTTTTAAAGACCTGCAAGTCGAATGGGGATATTCAAGTTTTTTCTTTGATATTAATTCAAGTTACACTTTTTGAGCGTGGTGACCGATAAGAAAACAAATTTTAATGGAAAAAAGGTATTTAATAGGTTTTAAAGGCCTGCAAATCGAATGGGGATATTCAAGTTTTTTCTTTGATATTAATTCAAGTTACACTTTTTGAGCGTGGTGACCGATATAAAACAAATTTTAATAGAGAAAAGGTATTTAATAGGTTTTAAAGGCCTGCAAGTCGAATGGGGATATTCAAGGTTTTTCTTTGATATTAATGAATAAGATAACAATAATGATAAGATAACAATAATGATAAGAAAAGAAATTTTAATAGAGAAAAGGTATTTTAATAGGTTTTAATGGCCTGCAAGTCGAATGGGGATATTCAAGTTTTTTCTTTGATATTAATTCAAGTTACACTTTTTGAGCGTGGTGACCGATAAGAAAACAAATTTTAATAGAGAAAAGGTATTTAATAGGTTTTAAAGGTCTGCAAGTCGAATGGGGATATTGAAGTTTTTTCTTTGATATTAATTCAAGTTACACTTTTTGAGCGTGGTGACCGATATAAAACAAATTTTAATAGAGAAAAGGTATTTAATAGGTTTTAAAGGCCTGCAAGTCGAATGGGGCCATTCAAGTTTTTTCTTTGATATTAATTCAAGTTACACTTTTTGAGCGTGGTGACCGATAAGAAAACATATTTTAATAGAGAAAAGGTATTTAATAGGTTTTAAAGGTCTGCAAGTCGAATGGGGATATTCAAGTTTTTTCTTTGATATTAATTCAAGTTACACTTTTTGAGCGTGGTGACCGATATAAAACAAATTTTAATAGAGAAAAGGTGTTTATTAGGTTTTAAAGGCCTGCAAGTCGAATGGGGATATTCAGGGTTTTTCTTTGATATTAATGAATAAGATAACAATAATGATAAGATAACAATAATGATAAGAAAACAAATTTTAATAGAGAAAAGGTATTTTAATAGGTTTTAAAGGCCTGCAAGTCGAATGGGGATATTCAATTTTTTTCTTTGATATTAATTCAAGTTACACTTTTTGAGCGTGGTGACCGATAAGAAAACAAATTTTAATAGAGAAAAGGTATTTAATAGGTTTTAAAGGCCTGCAAGTCGAATGGGGATATTAAAGTTTTTTCTTTGATATTAATTCAAGATACACTTTTTGAGCGTGGTGGCCGATAAGAAAACAAATTTTAATAGAGAAAACGTATGTAATAGTTTTTAAAGGCCTGCAAGTCGAATGGGGATATTCAAGTTTTTTCTTTGATATTAATGAATAAGATAACAATAATGATAAGATAACAATAATGATAAGAAAAGAAATTTTAACAGAGAAAAGGTATTTTAATAGGTTTTAAAGGCCTGCAAGTCGAATGGGGATATTCAAGTTTTTTCTTTGATATTAATTCAAGTTACACTTTTTGAGCGTGGTGACCGATAAGAAAACAAATTTTAATAGAGAAAAGGTATTTAATAGGTTTTAAAGGCCTGCAAGTCGAATGGGGATATTCAAGGTTTTTCTTTGATATTAATGAATAAGATAACAATAATGATAAGAAAACAAATTTTAATAGCGAAAAGGTATTTAATAGGTTTTAAAGGCCTGCAAGTCGAATGGAGATATTCAAGTTTTATCTGATCTACTTTATACAAAAATTTTACGCGTACAGCTATTCACTGTTGTACATAGATGATAGATACGTATACACCTATATACTTTCTCACAAACAGCTGCTTATGTGTTCGTCCGATTTCGGAGCAGCTCGTCTCGATCTGTGCGAGCTTCGTACAGCCGAAGTCTACCGAACTGTGTTCGGTTTTTTTTCGTTACGTAATTTTTCGATTCGGTCGCCGCGCTCAAAGCCCGCGATAAAAGCTATACAATAGCTTAAACTTATCGATTTAAAAACGCATAATCATGCTTATCTTCGGTAAGGTGAGCAGACAAAGATATACTCTTATTAAGAGGACAGGACAGTCTTCTTTTTCAACGCTCTGCCCTCTTAAACCAAAAAAAAAAAAAAAAAATCATTATAGGACTAAAAAGTCCTGTTTTTTTTTTTTTTTTTTTTTTTACGTTTTTCGTTTTCTGTCCCCTCTTTCAGATGAAAAGGAATTAGTCCTTAATTTCAAATATTTCGCAAAACTAGGAAGCTTAATCGGCTGTTGGTTGTATCGAATGGTAAACACTAACTTTTTTAGGGATTTTTCTTCTCGTATCCATATATTATTAATTTAAATTAAGGTGTACTGATCAAAATTAATTGTTTGAGATAAAAATGTTTCCACCACTTTTGTAAAGTAGCTTTTGAATCGGTTTTTATAATCATTTTCATTCAATTTTGTGTCCTCAAAAATAACCTTTTTTTTTTTTTTTTTTTTTTTTTCAAAATTGAATATCCTCTATTTTCTTTGAAAATAAAAGACATTGCATATTTTCTCCTCTTTTTCCAATAAAAAATTCTGGTCATCTTATACGTAAAAAAAAAAAAATAAATTAACCATATCTTGTGGCGAGTAACTTTTTTTTTCAGCGAGTGTAATCTGAAATTTCAGGCTCTGGTTTAAACTATTTCAGATATTCTAACAACCTAATTAGTATTCCCTAGTAGTGTTAAACCCGCCCTTTTTTTCATATCAGTTAATTTCATACCTGTCAATCATCTTATTAATGATCGGAAGATTAAACAATATCGGACAAAAATATTTTTGACATATAACATACTGGCAATAACCTAATTATTATTCCGTAGTATTAATAGCTCCACCCTTTTAATTCCCCTAGTTTTTTTTTTTTTTTTACTTTCTCTTACCCATAAGGCCCTTACCATTGTTTTGGAGTCGAATTCTCGAAAGTGATTTTTTGTTATATTTACAAGTTTTGAGATCTCCTGAATCCGAAAATCATGTTTTTAGTGGTTGGTCTGCATGTGTCTGTGTCTGTGTGTCTGTCTGTTATCAGCATATCTCAAGAACAAATAGTAGCAGGAAGTCCAAACTTCGTATTCTAAATGTGTATTATATAGGTAAGCTAGACTAAGCTTTTCGTAGAAATGAAGCAAATGGTTTGTGTACAGGGACACTCAAGATTATTCAAATTCATTACGTCTATGGTGGAAATTGTAGATAAGTAGAGTTTAACATCTATAGACTGCACTAAACCAAATGAAATTAATATATATATATTTATATGCGTAAAAACATGCCTCATGTTGAATATCGCAGGGAAATCATTCATTGTTCATTTACAGAGCTACACAAAAGAACTCGATTATAGTTCAACAATAGCTGAAAATTGAGGGAAGGGCATTTCAGGTTGTGCCATACATTATTACTGCACTACGTTGTTATATATATATATTGCACTATGTGGTTCGTACATAACCTTGAAAATATATACAGGGCTGAAAATATTTAAGCGATAATATTATTTTTTTATTGTTAGTGGAAAGGCTTTACTATAATATTTTACCATGTAATGGAAAGCTGTTCAGGAATGGAAATGAATTCCTCATTGACATGTGGTATATAATGTATGTTTCTAAGCTAAATATTCATCGCTTGTTTTTTGTATATTTACACGTTTTGAGGATTCCTCATTATCAAAATCAAGTCTTTTAAAGTTTGATCTTTGTTTGTCTGAGTCTCTTAGAGTAACCTAAAAAAGGAACAATTTCAAGCGATCCAAAAGTTGTATTTTCAAATTAATATAAATTTGTTGCTTGAAAAGTTTGATCAAGACTGTTAAGTTTCAAGGAATGTTGCGTGTGAAAGTTGTCTGTATAGTTTTAACCGAACTTTTAATTTTAGTCACATATTTAAATTCTATATAAATATAGGTGCAGTAATAAAATGGGGAGTTGAGGGGGTTGTAGCCCCCCTCACACAAAACCAATTATCCTATAAAACTCTTCTAAAGCCTAAATTGAATTGTTTTAACATAGGTTTACAAAACAGTACTCGTTATGTTACCGCTTAATCTGCAACATGTATTTATAGTATTAAATTTCAGGCTAAGAGAAAGTCGTGTAAGTGACACACCAGATTATTTAAAGTAATTTTATACTTATTTAATCGTAATTACATTTGGATGTACAGTCGGTAACAAAAGTGTCCGAACACTAGCAAAAATTCCTATGTAAAAAAAATGCACTTCATACGGTTTTGTTAAATAAATCCTTATCGAATCTTTGTCTTACACTGACTAAGAACAGGATTTGACAAGGATTTATTTAACAAAACCGTATGAAGTGTACTTTTTCTAGATAGGAATTTTGGCTAGTGTTCGGACACTTTTGTTACCGACTGTAATTACTCTGAAAATAAAGTGGAGTGGAGAAAGGTGCGTGTATTAAAAATCTTTCAGTTTATAATTAGGATGTTGGCAAGTATGTAATTTGAAGAGTAATTCTCTCCAAATTACGATTAAATCAGAAGAATATTACTTAAGATAATCTGGTGTGTCTCTCACGCGACTTTCTCTTACCCTGAAATTTAATACTATGTATAAATACCGATTCGAGATTAAGAGGTAACATAACGAGTACTGTTATGTAAACCTATGTTAAAGCAATTCAAATTAGTTCTGTGTGAGAGGGAGGTACCGCCCTTCTCACCCCTCCGTTTCATTACTGCACCTACATTTATATAGAATTTATATCTGTAATTATAATTAAGAGTTCACTTAAAATTATTCAGACAACTTTTACACGCAACATTCCTTCAAACTTATCAGTCTTGATCAAACTTTTCCAGCAACAAACTTATTATTAATTTGAACATACAACTCTTGGATCTTCTGAAAACATTCAAATATTCGTTTTTAAGTTACTCTAAGATGCACAGACAAAGATCAAACATTATAAAACTCGATTTTGGTAATAAGGGAGCTTCAAAACGTGTAAATACACAAAAAACAAGCGATGAATATTTAGCTTAACTAGTTGGCATAGGGGGACTCTGCTCAGTTCCCCATCATATTTATGCTCTCATAAATTTCTAGTGCGAGACATATTATAATCATGTTAAAAGAAATGAATTTGGCCAAAGCTTGATACAGTGACAGAATGAAATCCTCGCCTTATAGGCTATCCACCGTTCACTTCGATATATTTATTTTATTCTAATCTATTAATTTATTTTATCAGGCTCAGTTCCGTTGTTTAGTTTTCATGCTCCTATTTCCAATGCAATAATCATCAAAATTCATATTTATATGACAAATTTACAATTTCGCTATGTTGATAAAATCGTAAATTACGAATAATTTACGAAATTTTCCTATTAGAATATTTGTATTCAATCATGTTGAAACAAATATCATAAATGTAATTTTGAAGTTGTCTAATGTATTTATGATCCTGAAAATGGAAGTTTATGCTCAATTTTGCCTTATTCTGGCATGTTAAGTAAATCGTAAATTCCAAGTAACTTACGATTTTTTTAAATTGGAAAAATCATAGTCTATGATATTCATGCCAGTATCCTTAATAATATTTTGAAAGTGGTTTGACATCTTTACGATGGAAATATACCTCAAGATTGACGTTTATGTGAAATTTTGCTCTATTCTGTCATGTTAAGAAATTCGTAAATTTCCAATAACTTACGAAATTTTTATATTGGAAAATGCATAGTCTTTAAAATTCATGCCAGTGTCCTAAATAATATTTCAAAAGTAGTCTGACATCTTTACGATGAAAATATCTCTCAAAATTGACGTTTATGTGAAATTTTGCCCTATACTGCCATGTTGAGAAATTCGTAAATTTCCAATAACTTGCGAAATTTTCAAAGTAGCATATTTATAGTTACTGATGTTCATTCCGGCATCAAAATGGAGATTTTAAAACTGGTATGACATTTTTACAGTAAAAAGTTTCCTTTTAATGCACGTTTAAGCGAATTTTTGTTCTATTCTCGCATGTTAAGAAAATCTTAAATTTCGAATAACTGCTGAAGTTTTTTAATTCAAATGTTGCAAATGAATAAGGTTCTTGCCAGTATCGAAAGTAATATTTTAAAACTAATCTGACCTCTCTTCGATCATTTGTTCGTGAGATATCGTGTAAACAGACTAACAAACTAACGGACTAACACACTAACGGACTGACACACTAACAGACACCATACAAATTTTGTCATTTTCGGATGCCTCACACCTGAAAACGTATAAAAAAGTAAAAAAAACCGAGGTCGAAATTTTTCACGATTACCTAAATTCCCCATACCTATAGTATGATGGGGAACTAATAATAAATGATAGTAAAAATCATTAAAACTATTAATTGTAATTTAAATTAGCATTTAAATAGAATTAAATTTGTCAGCATTAAGTTTGTTTATCAAAAATTCGATTATACGCTTCTCAATATTTATATGCCGTTTTACTTCATCATCATTACCTTGAATGAAAGACATATAAAATGTGCATTAATGTATTTAAAAAGCAGACATAAAGAATGCTTAATGTTGAGTTTTTTCATGTATATATTTTTTTAGGTTCTGAATGCATTTCAGAGGAGGCACTAGCAGCACTTTCTCGCAATAAGATCCTTCAAGACTTGAACGAGTTGTTTCACACACAAGAGCATTATGACGTCACTTTCAAAGTAAAAGAACAAGAATTCCACGCCCACAAAGCCATCCTGTGTGCCCGCTCATCGGTATTTGCTTCTACATTCAGACATGACATGAAGGAAAAAGCCACTGGAATTGTAGACATAAAGGACTGTGATCCAGATTCTTTTCGAGATTTTCTATATTTTTTGTATTGCGGCGATGCACAAAATCTCTCAATGGGGAATGTTTTCAGCCTTTTTATCGCTGCCGATAAATACGATGTCCAAGAACTGAGATCCAGGTGTTTGGAATTTATGAAAAATAATTTATCGGTGGATACTTTTTGCGATGCTTTAACTCTGGCCCTTCAACATTCGGAAAAAGAGCTCTTTGATTTAATAGTTGATTTTTTCTCAAGAAACATGCACGAGGTTGTGGTGACCCCTAAATGGCAGTCTTTTTTACTTAATAATACAATAGCAGGTAACGAAATTCTGGTCAAAGCTGGTCAGAAGCGATGGTAATATTTGTTTTTTCTTTCCTTGTATTAAAAGAGAAAAAAAAAATACTCTCTTATGAGTTTAAAAATAAACTTTCATTTCTATCCTTTTGTTATGTTTGTTCTTTAATTTGTTACTAAATATGCACAATTTTGTAAAGGGGTGCTAGAAAAAGATTAGTACCAGGATTAAACATTAAACTGTGATAGAAAACGGCAATGCACAGATCTAGATATGAAAGAAATTTATGCTTTGAAATATTTCTTAAGAGGGGACAATACCTAATCCCGCAGACAGCCGTGGCCAATATTATTCTATGGGAAAGTTTGTTGCGACAATTACACATTACCTAATGTATATTTTTTAATTCTGTTTTCGCAGTCAGAAAATTTATAACCGTTAAATGAGTATTCATTTTTGAAAAATTCATTTTTTTAAATTTTTACAGTTTAATTTTGAGTTCAAAAATGCGATTTTTCACAAAATGCATCTGCCGGCGAGATTAGGTATTGTCCGCTCTTAATACGGAATAGATACCAGTTTACTTTCCAAAAGTATGTATAAAATTTATTATATATAAACTAATATTTGGTAATTAATATTCCTAATGCACATAAAATTTATAAAAAATAAAAATTACTTTGGAAACAACATACTCAAACCGCTGTGTGACAAATTAATTATTTTCCTATAAAAATACGGCCGACTTAGAATAAAGTTTTTATTACCAGAATCTGCCAATGAATAAAATGTAAAGCTTTGATCCAGGCCCATTCCGAGATATTTATTAGGTTCATGGGACTATTTCTTTGGATTTTTATTTTCATGTAATAGCTAATTTTATTGACTTTTTTTTTTTTTTTTTTTTTTTTTTTTGGGGGGGGGGTTAATGCATCAATTTAAAATGAATTTTTGACCGATTAAAAAAAAAAAAAAAAAAAAAATACTTATTACAATATGTTTTTATTATTACTATTATACTTAAATATCCAGAGAAGTGTCCCTAAAAAAACACTCACAATGGCATAGAAAATTTTCCATTTAGAGAGGGTTGATCTTTTATTTAATTGGTCACTAGAAAATCTTAATGTCCATGTGACATTCTAATAATCACTAATATTAATGTATTTTAATTTTGAAATCTCTCTGCTAATAGTATTGTTTTTCAAGAAAATTTTATATGCGGAGATAAATTACTTATAATTTTTAAACTGAAAAAGGTGTTTATATTTATTTACAATTTCCTCATAGTAAATGTTAAGCTAAGTTTAATATTTTTATTATGCTTTTAAACGTCAAACTGACCAGGGATGAGATTCTTCAACTTTTTCTAGAACTAGCTTTCCAGGATTTTTTTTTTTTTTTTTTTTCAGCTTTTTTATGTGTATTTGTTACATGAAGTAAAAATTTAAACACATCTAATAAGCATTTTACCTAGTTTAGTAGTCAATGATTGACTACTAAAGCTTAGATGGAATATTAAAAGAAAAGTGTATTTTTTACTCTAATGCAGGATTGTCAACTTTTATAATTTGTTGCGGGGAAATTTTAGCTCCGCCTTCTTTTAACACCAGAATTTTTGTAAAACATTTTTCTCCAACAACGAGTTAGAGAAGCTTGCATCGGAAGTACCCGGGACCATTGCCCCACACTTTCGGATAGGAGTAACCGGGGTAATTTTTAGATACGAAAACATTGGGGTAATTCTTAGACGCAGTTGGTGTTTAAAAGCTATTAACTTTTATTTGATGTTGTATTTGAATTTAAGTCTTTAACCGACTTCAAAAAGGAGGGAGGTTCTCAATTCAAAGCGCATGTTTTTTTCTTTCTTTTTTTGTTTCGTTTGCTTGTTTGTTAGCTCATAACTTCTGAACGGATACTCCGATTTCGATACTTTTTGTTTTGTTGAAAAGGTCTTGGTCTGAAGTAGGTCCCATTGTAATATCTTTACAATCTAAAGAAAATACAGGGAGCCCAAAAACGTCAGTCCCAACTCAGTGGTGGATTTAAGGGGGGGGGGGGGCTAGGGGGCTGAAGCCCCCCCCCCCAAAAAAAAAAACACTGACATTCACAATTCAATATTGCAATTGTAAATTTTTTATTGGTCTAGAATAACACTTTGAAAAATCTTAGCCCCACCCAAAAGTAAAGTTCTGGATCCGCCACTGTCCCAACTCTTTTAACTGAGGAATGGCTGCAGCTATAGTCATAAAATTGGTATGTAGGTATCGTAAAGTGGTCATGCGCTAGAAGTTGAAACTGTTTACAGCGCCACCTGGTGGAAAATAGCGGAGTTAGTTTTCCTGTCTCAAAAACGGTTCAAAATAGAGAAAAAATGATTTACAAAGTTGAAGAGTATCATCGATTTAGTACAAAAAGACTTTGCAGGCACTGATGTTAAAAATAGAATGCTAAAAACGTGCATTTATTTGTTCGCAATTTCTTACACTATGCACACTTGAACTACACTGCACACGCTGTAGCGTAGCACACGTATGCTACATAGTTAAAAAAAAGGTTACTGTAAGCGGTCACATCTTATAAACGCATTGTCGTTTTTAATCGAATTAACAAAGGAGGGATTCTTATTTCAAACCATATATTTTTGTTGTTGTTGTTGTTGTTTGTTAGCTTATAACTTCATAACAGATGCTCCGATTTCAATATATATTCTTTGTTGTAAATATCTTGGAATGAAATAGGTCCCATTATGATTTCATTAAGATCTAAACAAATTACCGTAAATTTCGTGTATATAACCCGCGGTGGAAGATAACCCGCTCCATAAAAAAAATTTATTTAAAAATAATTGTAACCGGAAGATACCCCGCACTTCTAAAATCGCAAGGTTGGCAATCGCTGTTTATAATTTCAATACTAATTGGTATTATTTCAATAATAAGTAGGAAAAGATACAAATAATAAAGAAATATACAACTAAATATAAATAATCAACAAATAAATTTATTTACCTATAATGAAAAAGCAAATCATCATAACTTAGCATTAATCTTTCTCTCTTTATAAATTACTATAAACTGGAGTAACTTCTAATGATGAACACCTTTATTCAATTTATAAGAAAATTATAGATTAATAATTAATTTACTTACAAAATTCTTTCAAATCCATCGAAATCGGATTCTACCGTATCAGAATTAAAATGTTGCAATATTGTTTGGGACAGATAATCTTCATCATCCTTATTAACCTCTTCATCAAGTTTCTTTTCACTGTCCTCAATTTTAATAATAAAGACTTCCGGAAAAAAAAAAAATTGAGACTGGTGTTGATTTTGCCCTTGTTCGCGATAGATACCCCACACTGGATGATAGCCCGCAGGACATACAAAGTCAGGTTTTTTTTTTACAGATTACTCGCGGGTTATATACACGAAATTACGGTATATGGTGCTCAAAAAAGTCCGTTTACAATCTTTTAAATGGTGAACGGCTGCAGATACACTCATAATAGTAGTACAGTGAAACCTCTTAAGTTGGACACTTTTTCTCGGAACGGAATGTATCCATAGGATTAACATTGTGCCCAACCTCTATCAGTTGGACACCCCTCTAACTTGGAAGTTGGACATTGAAATACTGTCCTAAGTTGGACAATTTTACCCGATGAGACAGGAAAAAAATGAATAAAACTTCCATTTTCTCACTCTTTTTTTTTAAATTTTACTTATTCCTTGTAAAAATAGCTTTAAAAATCTTAAAAAAAAAAAAAAATAATAATAATAATGTTCACTTCTGTTTTATCTTATAAAAAATATTTCTTTTCTTCAGTTGAAACGTTCACAAATTACTGTAATTTAGTGCATAATGCAAGAGTCTTTTTTTTTTAATTGAATTGCATGAATTATCCTCGCTTTTTTCTTTTGAAAATATTCCACAGAGAGCTTACAGGCATGTTTTGACTTAAACTGCTTTAAAATAGGCTTTAGAAAATACATTTTGGTTGGTAGGATTCCTCTTCATTTGTACCTTTTATTTTATCTACCAAGTTTAACTTGAGTGTATAAATGCTCTAAACTTAATATGGGAGAGATCTATAGTGAAAAACGATACTGATTCAGTTTGGATGCATATCAGCTGCAGATTTTCCTGTTCGCCGGAAAACTATATCCCAGTTTCTATAGTGAATAAATTCACCAAACTTCATATGTGAGATGGCCGTTATGAAAATAAATGTTAGCTTAATTTGGGTGTAGATCAGCAGACAGGTGGTGCTAGTTTTACTCACATTCTCCGATTTTCCATGTGACTATCTCAACGTCTATTGGATAAAATTGTACCAAAATGCATATGCAAAATCTTTATTGTGAGAAAATGCATTGATTAAATTTTCGTTCATAATTACTGGTATGTGGCGCTGTTATATAAAAAAATTATAGAAGAATGTATTATAATAACCACAACGTAACAGTTTAAATTAAAATTTTAAATTGGCAAATTAATTATTTTTTGTATATATAAGTCGGGAATAAGTAATTGTATTATATTTAGATGTGATTAAAAGTTAAAAGGCATGTATAGCTACAGTTTAATTGCATCAAAAAAGTCAGCACCCCTATAAGTTGGACACTTTTTCTTGGAACCGTAGGTGTCCAACTTAGAGAGGTTTTACTGTATAATAAAGTGGCCATGCACTACGAGAGGCAACTGCTTACAGCGCCTTCGGTGGAAAATTGCGGAAATAGCGTTTCTATCTCGAAAAAACATTAGGAAGTAGGGGAAGAAATAACACAAATTTAAAACGCAGTATTTGAAAAAAAAAAAAAAAACTTTAAAATAAAGCACTGACTTGAATAAAACTGACAAAACTGCCTCTCAAGTGGATGGTTATACCCCCGTTTCTCCGACACTAAAATTTCCTACCCCCTTTCGCTGTCAGTTTCCCCAAAAAAGGGAAAATCATCATTATCCATTCAACACCTCTTTCGCCGGCAGTGAATGTTCACCCCCATTTCGCCGACAATGTGTCGGCGAAACGGAGGTATAACAAAAATTTTTCAAGCGCATTTAAGAATCATATATATTGAAAATTTATTTTTCCAACTGAGTGAAAATAATGCCCGGACCGGGAGTCGAACGCCGGATCTCTGACATACAAGGTCAACGCTCTACCAATAGAGCTATCCAGGCCGACAACCGGTGTATGTATTTAAGAACAATATGCATTTAAGGACAAATGCCTTTAAGAATGTTAAACATCTGGAGGAAGTGTGTTATTTGAAGGCAATAATTCTAAAAAACTTAGAAGCTAAGATGCAGAAAAGATTGGTAAATAAATAGGCTATACCCAGAGTTAGAAATTATAATGTGAAAAACAGGCGTCAATGGCACTTAATTATTTTTCCTTAGGATGCCAAAATGGTCTACCCAGGCATAATTGTTAATTATTTTAATAGATTAAGACTTAGTTTATTATTATTTACTTAGATAATAAATACAAGCATAAAAGTTAATATGAATATATTTATATTAATAATAATAATAATAATAAATAAATAAATAAATAAAATTAAATTAAAAACTTCTGTAAAACAGGATAAACAGTAGACTCATTTTTAAATTCAGTCGAATTCCAAATATTACATCTTCAAGCAAAATGAGAACTACTAGAAAATTTTATTTTAAACTTTTTTTTTTTCTTTTCTTTTCTTTTCAGTTGTTTTAATTATTACTTTTTACTTTCAGTTTTACAAGCCCAAATTTGATTAAATTAATGCAATATTTCAGAAATTATCACGATAATAAATTTTTGATTATAAATTGATAAACTAAGAAATAACAATTGGTAGAAAATTAAAAAATAAATAAATTGAAACATTACTTTTTTTTTTTTTAACAGCATTTATGTGATTTTTTACTTTCTTGTTTTTATTGAGCTTATGTATCTATGTGTTTAAACTGATAATATACGAATTTTTTTTTTAAGATAATAAAAAACAAGGATTTTGAAAAATTCAGTAGATTTCAGAAATCTGCTGATCACGACCAATGTAAACAATGAAATTTATAATAAATTTCAAAGAAGAAAATCATGATAGAACTTACTTCAATGGTGTTATTTTAGAAATGGAATCTAATGAGATAAGGAAAGTTAATTTTAAGCAAGGTCTAGGGCTTGAAGGTATGTACCTAAATTATTTTAACCCAATAAAATTTGTGCTGAAACACACACACACACACATACAAGGAGAGAGAGAGAAATAATCCATAGACTGAAAATATAAATAAATAATCAATTTGTCTTTACCTATATTTCTAAACTGTAATAAAAATTGCAAATTTATAATACAATTATTCTTATACTAGCAGGCTATGCCAATTTCGCTGGTCACTATATTTAAATGAATTTTCAAAAGAAATGAATCACTGTTTATTTTTATACAATCTTATAAGTAAAAACTTAAAAAAAGAAAAAAAGAAATTCAAATTGCTCTAGACCTTGCTTTGGGTAACCGCTGCCTACGGCAGCTCCATTTGCGCCAGCACTACATCGGGTCCCCAAATAGCAGATTTTCACTGCCTGCAGAAAAGTATTTTCTAGGCACATCAGTTTGGGTACTTATCGACGACAAGTAGATCTGTTATTCTTTAAGAACTGCGATTTTATAGATGGCTGTATATCAACATGTAATATTTTAGTTTTTGAACCATGTATTTTACAGCCCTCGTTCTTTACACTATATTACCATTTGATTCCAACCAATACTATAATAAATAAAAGAAAATGTAGATTTTTCTTTTAAAAAGAATCAAATAAATGAAAAACAAATAAATTTTAATTAAACTTAAATTAAAAAATAAAATAAAATAAATGAGGCAAATTTATAATAAAAGTTGTCATATTATAAATGTTACTATACTATAAATTTTATATGTGTGTTTTTATTACATTTATACTCATTATTTGCGCTCATCTATTTATTTATTTTTTCTTTAATGTTTTATAGAGTTTCAATTTCTGGTAGTGTACTGTAAAAACAGAAATAAATTTATGATAACAATCTGGTCATAAATTAGGCGAAAAAATGACGAATGAATGAGATATTTTGGTCGTTAAACTGTAGTTTCTAGGTGCAAAATACATTTAATGACTGCTAATTTAGCACTTTGGTTATTACAAATTTTATGTTACATTATTATTTATAAAAATATGTTGCAAATAAGCATTTGTCTATAGAAAATTTATTTTCCAAAACAAGAAATGTTTACGTAAATGAATAAAAAGGAAGCTACATAAACAATGGTTATTAATCATACATATTTTTATCATACTAAAATATTACTTTTTTGTCTAACGTTTAAGCACTTACTAGTTATTTAAATGAAACAAATATCCTACAGCATCAACATAAAAAAAATTCAACCCAAAATCAAAAAATTCTAATTCACTACGTGTTTGTTCATCTGGACCTGTGAGTCGTATCAACCGATAAAAAGGAGTGGGCTGGACACTAATCTTCTTACGTAACTCGTACCTGCCATTTCGTCGAATTGAAATTTCCTCCCCACTTCATTTCCCCATTCGTTATAGAACAAATCCCAATCGCTCAAAACGGAAGCTTGAATGGGAAAAACAAGGGGGTAGGAAATTTCTTGTCGGCGAAACGGGAGTTACACAGTATTATCATTTATTGTTGTCCAACAAGGAGGTCAATATATTAAACCTCCTTGTTGTCTATAGAGCAGGAGCACGTGACGTCACTGCGATAAATCAGGCACCTATAAGTAGCTCTGTATAGAAGGAGCTCTAGCGATAAACATTGACAAATGATTACGCACGCAGGGCCCGATTAAGCTTTTAAGCAAGGGGAAGCTCAGTAGCATTTTGGGGCCCCCTTTCATTTCGGGAAATTTCGTTCTTGCTATATATATAAAAATACTATATATAGACCAAAATTCGAAGTGTGGTTATAGTTTTTTTGCATTTATTTGTCTGGGAGATTTCTACCTACAGCATTAAAATCATATAGCTTATTGATTAAGAACATTCAGATTTTTCTGGTTAAATACTCGTAAAAGAATTTTTCCAAAATGGTGTGTATTTTATCTAACTTTAAGCGAACTTTCTCAGAAAAAAAATCAATCTCAGTGTGAAAATCCAAAACTGAAAATTCAAGATTCTGAATTTAGTCGTTTTGGGGTCCCTTTTAAATTTTAGAGGGGAAGCTTGTGCTTCCTGAGGCTTTTCGGTAATCAGGCCCTGTCCGCACTTGCTTTAGAATGTAGGCTAAAGGTGGATAAAGCACCCCTGCTTAAAATTACAAGCTTAGATATGTATACTTCCATTCATTTCTCCAATATTTTAACATATTTTACATTTCTGCCAAGATTTAACCATTGTTATTGCTTGTTATATAAATGGATGAATGCATACGGTTGCTTTCAACATATATATATAATTTGAATAATTTAATTCCTTTACAACACTCAGCAAATGAAAGATAGATAAAAATACCAACATATGAAATTTTAAATGAGATGTATTTCGAATAAAATTATTGTCACGATGATAATTTAATTTAATTACACCGAGTAGTAAAAACATGTAAAAGTACTTACGCAGAAGAGAAATGCAAACGACATACATAACTCATAAGCCTAATGATGAGAGAATTTGCATAATCCATTAATCCAATAGAAACATTCATCAAATAATAGAAATGGAAAGAGATAAATAAACCAAAAGGATCTGTTAAAAGAAAAGAGACTTCATGAAATGAAAAATAGAATTTTAAATGCTGAAAACCAGAAATGATCATCAATCAAGAAACTTGCATATCTGTCAGCATAAGCAAGATTTCGGATTGCTGTACCAGAATTGAAAAATGGAATAAGTATTTTTGATAGGTCCACATGTAACCGATTTCAAACAGAAATAGTAGAAATAAACAGGTGGCCAAAACGAACAAACTGAAAAGAAATGATTAAAAGTAAAGAAACGCTTAATCGATCTAGTTGCTTCTGAAATGAAATAAATGAAAGCATTAACTGATAGATATTGATCTTTAAAATTTAATAGCTAAAAACACTATTAAAAAGATGATATTTAACAGGGTTACTTAATTATAACGTGAATCTTATCTATTTTCAGTTTAGATTAAACGTTCAACGTAGCGTGAGCTAGCGCCATCTTACGTGAAAAAAGTGAGTAACTATTAAGTAATTATATAAAATGTACGATTTGACTTTCAATTTTTACATTATTTTAATTTGTATTCTTAAGCAATCTCATCAAAAGGCCAGCAAGTGATGATTAAGACATTATGATTATGTTTATTGGTGAAATAATATTTTAATTTTAAGTATTATTATCTATTTATATATATATATATATATTTTCTATGGGAAGTTATAGAAAAAAAAAAAATCATTAAAGAATTATTTAATATAAAAATATATTAAAAATGATTGCATTTATCAAAAATCGAAATGTTTAATGATATAATTAATTTGTTTAATCGAACTATCTGAGCTTTTAATTGAGAAATTTATTTCTAAATACTTTTAATATAAAAATAATTGTTTCCGGAAAATAATTAAAGATTAAAAATACAATTAAAAAAATAATTTAAAAAATCTAGAAAACTAATTTAACTAATAAAAAATATTTTTTAAAATAATTAAATTGAATTAGTTGAGATTGTTTAATATTATTATTTTAGCTTTTAATATTAAAATATTTTATTTTCTACGAACGGTAATAATAATAATAACAATAAAAACTAGTTGAAAAAAAAATCACTCAATAAAATATTCTAATTGAACAATAACATTTTGTTTATTAAAAATATAATTTTTTATAATTAAATTAGTTGAAATTATTTATTATTTTTTGGACTTTTAATTAAAAGGCATATTTCAGTAGACAAGCGGTTCTGCTCCTTAAACTGATAGATTGGTGTTAGGGAATAAAGACGATTGCTAGGGTCTTCGGCCTGAGGGGAGTTCCTTTAGTGGAGGTCTTTCTAAGGGGTCCAAGCCCGTATTCACGCAAGTTTCTGAGAAAACCACGGAAAACTCGAAACGGCTAGGCCGACGAGCGCGACCTGGGACAGAACCCGACATCTCACGTCTACCAGCTTTGAGCGCAGAACCGCTCGGCCGCTGGTGGACCCTGATAGATTGGAATTGCGGGTTCGATCCAAGGTTCTGCTTGTCAACCTAGATATTCATAATTTTCCATGGTTTTCTCTGAAAATCGCGTACATACAGGCCAGGGCTCCTTAGAAAGAACTCTGATGAAAGACATTTCACCCAGGCTTAGGAACCGTTTGTTGTCAATGGGCTTTAACGCTTAAAAAAAAACAAAAAAAAAAAAAAGAAAGAAACCACCAAAGTATTTTTTATTAAAAAACTTTTTTTTATGTAAATAATTATATATAAAAAGTATTAATCAAAAAGTAATTTAATAATACATTCTAATTAAAAATAAATTAATTATTAATATATATATATATATATATTTAATTAAATTAGTTGAGATTGCTTAATAGTATTGTTTGAGCTTTAAAAGCTAAAATCTAATTCAAAATGCTCTTAGACATAATTTTTTTTTTTTTTTTTTTTTACAATTGATTATAAAAATAAGGATCTGATAAAAATTATTTTATTTAAAGAAACTTTAAAAGGAACAGCAAATTAATTATTTTAAAATACTTTAGTATTAAAAGATTTTATTTCATGTGAATAATTTTGGGAAAAAAAAAAAAAAAACTAATTAAAGACTTATTTAAAATTATTTTATTCAAAAAATTCTAATAGAAAGACTGAATTAATTATCTAATAACTAAATGAAATTATCAAAAATATAAATTTTAATAATTAAATTAGCTGAGACGGCTTAATACAATTGTTTCTGCTTTCAATAGAAAAAATTATTTTAAAACACTTTTTAATATTAAAAGATTTTGTTTTCTATGAAAAAAAAAAAAAAAAAAAAAACTAGTAAAAAATTATTTAATGAAATATTCCAATTTAAAAACTGATTTATTTATTAAAAGTATAATTTATTATAATTAAGTTAGTTGAAATCGCTGAGTAAAATTATTTGGACATTTAATTAATAAGCCGAGCACTCCTGCTCTCCAAGCTGGCAGACAGGAAGTACCGGGTTCGATCCCAGTTCATGGTCGTCGACCCTCATGTGCTCAATCGGCTTTAACACCTAAACTACAACCACCAAATTATTTTTAATGTAAAAAGTTATTTTAATCAATGGCTATATGAAAAATAATAATTAATAATATATTATAACTAAAAACTAATTTAATTATCAATTTTTTTTTTTTTAAATAATTAATTTAGATCAAATTACTTAATATTACTGTTTGGGCTTTTAATAGAAAAACTATTTAAAAATACTTTGTAATATAAAAAGATATTTTTTGTCATGATTATAGAACAAATAACTTATTAAAATTGTATTATTTAAATAACCTAATTGATAAAATTTTACATTAAAATATATATAATTTTATTAATTAAATTAGCCGAGATTTCTCAATACTATTTTTTAGTCTGTTATGCGAAAAATGCATTTCAAAAGACATTTTCTTAAAAAAGGTTTTTTTCTATCAATTATTATAGAAAAATATTAAAAAATATTTAATCAAAAATTAATTTACTAATAAGAAATAGAACTTTTTAATAATAAGATTAGTTGAATATTCTTTTTCACTTTTTTTTATTTGTTTAGCTGAAAAAGATTTTTTTTTTTTCAAAATACTTTGAGATATATATATATATATAAACTATTAAAAAAAACTCTTTTTCTTTAAAAAAGTGTAATAAAAACGGTAATTTAATTTTTTTTAAATTTATATTTTTTATAATTAAATAGTAAAGATCTTTTAATACTATTATTTAGACTTTTAATTAATATATATATATATATATATATATATATATATATATATATATATATATATATATAAGATAAAATTTAAATATAAGATGGAGTAAAACTTGAATTATTAAATACATAGAACTAGAACAGAGTTTTTTATAAACCAATGCGCAAATACAACAAAAGGAAATATAAAACTATAATAAATAAGCAAAATAACTAAAGCTAGATAAAAAATTTATCCCAAAACACATGGGGGGCCTTCATCAGGGGAGATCCCCCATGTAGGGAAAGGAATATGAGAAGTTTCTGACGAAACGCTGGTAATTTAACCAAAAAACACGTCTCTAGCCCCCAACTTCTCACAGATGGAAGCAAGACCATACAGCAAACGAATTTAATTAATTTTGTGATATAATAAACGAATTTTGGGATTAATTTTTTATTATTAAAATTCGTTTGCTGTATGGTCTTGCTTCCATTTGTGAGAAGTTTGGGGCTAGAAACGAGTTTTTTGGTTAAATTATCAGCGTTTCTTCAGAAACTTCTTCCTTTCCCTACATGGGGGAGCTCCCCTGATGAAGGTTCCGTGTGGTTTGGATTAATTTTTCATCTGGATTTATTTATTTTGCTTATTTATACACACACACACACACACATATATATATATATATATACATATATATACTATACTATTTTCTATTTAAAGTGATATTACAAGTGAAATTTATTTTACGTTATTTATACAGATGATAATTCAAACTTAAACAAAGTCATATTTGAACAAGTGTTACTTCTATGTCTCAAATTTGTTTTTAAATTAATTTTTGTATAAAATATACAAACATTTCACAAGAGAAATGAATAATGTGAAAAACTATACTGATTCAAGTTAGGTGCGTATCACGCAAAATGTAGCACTGCTATGCTGCAGTTTAATCCCGTTTATGCGAAAACGATATCTTAGCTTTTGTGTTACATAAATGCACCAAATTTGGTGTGTTAAACTTCGCACACCAAATAAGCTTATTTAATTTCGGCCTATATATGATTGGTGGCACTGCTATTACTTTTCGCGATTTTCTAAATGGATATATCTCAACATTTATTGGGGGAAAAGTGCATGAAATTTCATATAGAATATTAGTAGTGAGAAAGAATATTAATTTATGCTGTATAAATATACCTCTCATAGACTGTAATGCATCGTTATTATTATTATTACTATTATTATTATTATAATTTCTGTTCTTAAACTAATAGCACTGCTTTGAACTTTTTTTTTTTTTTTTTTTTTTTTCACTGTAATTTTTCTTAAACAGTAAGTGCTATAGTACAACTTTCACGTGATGGCACTTCACTCCTCCTCTTTTTAGAAGAGTTTACTTTAAGGAAGGGGCGCGCTATTTGAAAAGAATGAATGGGTGGAGAAAAAGAAGGTTGCTATGATAACAGCATCAAGCCAATATTTTTTACTTCTCGTGCTCGTGAGCTGAAATCCGTTTTGCCTATTGAAAAGAACATGTGCTAACATTTAAAAATCAATGACATAATAAATAATAATAACAACAAAGCTTCATTTAGGTCTGCATTTTCAATAGGCACTAACACCTTATTTAGATAAAGATGTTGTTAGCAATGCATTTAAACAACAAAGAAAAATCGAGCTGCTTATATAGATTATGGTCCACGCATTTTAATTTGTATTTCAGAAAAGAAAAAAGAGACTTTAATAGTTTTACTTTTAAAGATAAAGTACATATTAGGCTGCATTTCTGCAATTTCATTTTTCCGTATAGTGTCTAAAAAAATATATGCATCACGTATAGTGCATTAAATATTAAAGATATAGTTAAAAAAGGAAGAAAAAGAAAAGAAAAAAATTACAAATGTTTCGAATAATTTTGAGTTTCATCGCATAATGTATTTTAATTTATTGCCTTCCCACTAGCGGCTGGGAAGTTCAGCATTCAAAGTTGGAGGTTCTGAGATCGAATTGGACAAGTTTCGTACATATATTGACGAACAAGAAGTCACTGTAGCAACCGACCATCAACCTCTTAGATGGTTAGTGAACTTAAAGTCTCCAACAGGTCGCCTCGCGCGATGGGCACTACAGGTACAATCCTTCAACCTGAAGATAGAATACGTGCCTGGTAAGGCTAATGTTGTTGCTGATATGTTGTCCAGACCCTTCTGTCCACACGAAGAAGGAAAATGTGAAATTTGTTCAATTTCAATAGATATCCCTCCGCGAAGTCCAAGAGAAATACGAGAAGAACAATTAAAAAATGGAGATATAAAGAAAATTATCGAGTTTTTGGAAAGTATCGATAAGAATGAAGATTTCGCTAATTGGAGTAGTTGTGGTTACTTGATGAATCAAGGCGTTTTATATAGATATTCTCCCGTAGCAGAATCAGAAGAAGCGCAATTAGTAGTCCCGGTTCAAGAGCGAGAAAGAGTGTTAAAAGAGCATCATGATGCACCATCAGCTGGACATTACGGAATTGAAGGAACATTCGATAGAATCGCAAAGCGGTACTACTGGACTGGTATGCGAAGATATATTACAGAATATATCAAGAATTGCCCCGATTGCTGTCGTTATAAACCTAGTAACCAGAACCCATCTGGATTATTACAAACACCGATCTATAATCAACGATTTGAATCCCTCTCAATTGATTTATTCGGCCCTTTACCTAAAAGCAATGAAAAGAAATGGATCTTCATCATAGAAGATTGTGCCACCAAATGGGTGGAACTATTTGCATTAACTTCCGCAACTGCTAAAGAGTGTGCGATCACTCTAATAGAGGAAGTGTTCCTTAGGTATGGTTTGCCTAGAAGGGTAATAAGCGACAACGGGCCGCAGTTCGTAAGTGCTGTAATGCAACAAGTTTGTTACATCCTGGGAATCGCACAAACCCTAACTCCGGTTTATCATCCACAGGCAAACCCTGTGGAAAGGAAGAACAGAGATCTAAAACCCCGTCTGGCCATGTTGGTTGGAAATGATCATACTACCTGGAGTGAGAAGCTACCAATAATTAGATTTGCCCTTAACACAGCAAAATGTGATTCAACCGGCCAGACAGCTGCATATCTCATGTTTGGGCGAGAACTACGTACTACCGATGATATTGCGCATGATTTCCGGAGTGTTGTCCACAATGATAATTTCGTTCCCGAAATAAAACCGTACTTGAAGAAATTTGCCAATTTCACGAAACAAGTACGAGATCGAATTGAGGAAATACAAGACCAGCATAAACGCTATGCAGACAGAAAATTTAAAAAGGCTCCTTCTCTCAAGCAAGGTGACAAGGTATGGGTTAATACCCACCCCATTAGTGAGTCTAGTAAAAATCGAACTTCCAAATTCATGCCGAGGCGCGATGGCCCTTATACTATTCTATCACAGAGATCACCAGTTTCGTATACATTAAGTACTATAGATAATCCTTTTACTCCCATAGGGAATTACCATGTATCCGCTCTTCAACCATATACAGGTCAGGACACAACTCCTATTCGACCAATCCACAGGAGAGGCCGACCGACGAGGACTACAGTCCGATTTCCATTTGAGCTCACTGGGCGGCTTCTATTCAGAATCTTTTGATGTGGTCACCTCGGCTCACGCCAGCTCACGCCAGCTCACGCCAGCTGAAAACCCTGGAACGGGGTCCCCTGCTGAGATAATTGCGGGGCTGGGGGTAGATTTCTTTGTCAATTTTGCATGCTTTCCTTTGAGGTAACTGCCCAATCTGATAAGAAAGGGCTACAACTGATGACAAGACATTTGGCTCCTTGTGTCGGAAGCGTGATTAATGACATTTTGAGCGTTGATCTTGAGCCTAAATGGAAACCGGCCTTACAACCTCAACTTGTAGGAAAGATAATCAATCACGAGAACAATTGCCCAAACGCCCTGCTGTGCCCACCAGGAAGCAACCCCCCAGAAAAGCAAGCTGTATACCGAGCACGACGTACACAGCTTGAGGGGAAGCCTGTAAAGGAAAAAAAACTGATACATCAGATTTATACTTTTCCTCTTTAACATTGACTGTTAAAACAAACTTTTCAAAGCTCCAAGTATTGCGTAATACTATTTGTGAATTCTCCCCCCTCCCATCGAACTATGTCACGTGACTCACTCAAAAAAGAGAACCATGATTAACTTTTGTTTTAGTTAGAAGTGTGGTATTGCGGTGTGCAAATATGTAGCACTCTAGCCGATTAACCAAAAATGTTAAAATTAATCAGTTTCATTTTTTTTTGTAAATAGTTATTTCTTTTGTGTGTTGTGTATCATCGTAATGTGTCCGTGAAATTAAAAATTGTGTTTAAATGTGACAATGAGTCAAGTCATCTTCTTTATAAATTTTAAGAACATTCTATTCTGCATTCGTTGTTTAAACCATTTATAAATATTATTTTTTTCCATTGCGTATTTTATTAATAGATCATTACCGTATCGTTTCAACAAAATATAATCGTAACTGGACCACATTAGAGAAATATTATATAGATTATGCGTAAATTATTTTTTGCAATCAAATAATATATTTTGTTTTGTATCATATCAATTAAATCAGGATAAAATATGAAATAAATAAATAACTATTACCTATAACACAGACAGTTTATTACTTTCAAATTTTTAATAGGAATTATCGAGAAAAAGTTGTCTTTTATAATAATAAATAATTTTATTGTATAAATAAATCAAGCGTATTCTTAAAATTTTGTCGTAATGCATTTTTTAAAGCAATTTCCATAATAAAATAAAATAGTTAACAATTTGTGCATATTTTTTATTATTAATCGTATTATAGGTATAAGGATCTTAGGCAGTCATACATTTTTTTTTTTATTCTGGGGTTTTAACATTTCTACATGTTTTGAGGTGTGAAGAATCTATAAATAAAAAAAACTGATATGGTTTCAGTTTGTTAGTTCGTTTGTGTGTTAGTTAATTAATGTGTATACACGAAATCATAAGAAAAATAAGGTTTTCTTTTTTTTTTTTTTTTTTTATTAAAAACTTCTTATACATTAAGAAATCAGAAACTAATACATTTTTATTAGTCTATAAAAATGAATTTTAAATAAAATTTTTAAAAACTTGAATTTTTACATTTGAATATCTTAATACATATATAAAATCATAAATCGTGTTTATTATTCATAATATATATGATTTAGTTCTTACAAATTTGATTTATAAGTATCAGGAATTAAAAAATACTTTTTTGTTTTCACCTAATAATAAAAATTATTTCATCTTGTCTTTTTCTTTCTTTTAATATGGACTTTCACAGTTTTTGGGTAAAGTTGGGCGCCGGTAAAACTTTTTTAACCTGCTCCATTCAACCTAAGCCGTGGTGGCCTCTGCTCCTTCTTACTGTTGTTTAAGTTTCAATTGTTTGAACATTATATATATATATATATATATATCAGACAAAGTTCTAGGACGATGGCAAAGGCAGACTTGTAAATTAGGAAGTGGTAATTTTATTTGCATTTTAATTAGTTAAAGGGAGGGGGGGGAGAGAAAGTTGTAGCCAGCACAAAACTTTCTTTTGAGAAGGATCACAAAAAGTGTCGGATCCCGGAAAAAAGGGCATGGGAAAAAAGACACCCGGAAAAAAGGGCACTTTTCCAATTCGCAAATCGCAAAATAATAAATATCAAATAATGAATAAAAAAAAAATGACTTTCAAATTACATTTTTAGAAATTTCAATTGATTTGGCACAACATTCATTTAGTATATAACTGGGTTAATAGGGGGAGGGCTAGGAGCAAATCGAAGGAAAACAATTGTTTTTACATAAACTCTTACCGATTTTAATAAACTTTGTATAATCACGTACAATTTGCAAAAAAATTACAGTGTTAGGCAAACTTGGAGGTGGGTTTTAAAGACGGGGTAGGGGGGGGGGGGTTGCAGAGGAAAATAAAATGATCTTTTATATCACCATGTTACCGACTTAGGGATACATTCTATAATTATCACTTACTTTTTATGAAGATCGCAATGAGTGCATTATATACTGGGGGGAGGGAAGGGGGGAATACGGAAATAAAATACATTCTTCTTAATCTACCCTTTTACCGATTCAAAAAACCGTATAATCACGTATAATTTGTAAAAAAATTACAGTAAGTGTCAGAGATACTTGGAGGGGGCATAGGAAAACAAAATGATTTTTTAATATCACCATATTTTACCGACTTTAATGATACATTTTATAACTATCACTAAATTTTTATGAAGATAACAGTAAGTGTTTTATATACCGGGGGGGGGGGGGCAGATGGAAATAAAATATATTCTTCTTTAAACTACCCTATTATCGACTAAAAAATTTTGTATAATCACGTATAATTTATGAAAAGATAAGTCCCAAACATACTTGGAGGGGGGCAGAGGAAAATGAATTGAATTTTTATATTACCATTTTAGCGATTTTAATACTATATTCTATAACTAACACTTAATTTTTATGAAGATTAAAATGAGTGTATTCTATACCTGGAGGGGGGCAAGGGGGGTAGATGGAAATAAAATATATTCTCCTTTAAAATACCCTATTATAGATTTAAACAAAAACTTTGTATAATAACATACAATTTGTGAAAAAAAATCACACTAAGTGTCAGACATAGTTGGGGAGGGGGGTTAAAGAGGGGGGCAGAGGAAAATAAAAGGATTTTTTATATCACCATTTTACCGATTTTAATGATATATTCTATAACTATATAACTTACTTTTTATGAAGATCACAATGAGTGTATTATACATCTGGGGAGGGGGGGACAAGGGGGGGGGGCTCAGATTGAAGTAAAATATTTTATTCTTTAAACTACCGTATAATCGATTTAAAAAAAAAAAAACTTGTATATATACGACTTTCTGCTTATGAAAAAGTACAGTGAGTTTACACATATCTGGACGATTAGCTATGGGTGGGTGGAGGGGGGGGGGGCAGAGTGAAGAAAATGTTTGTTTTTATATCACCATGCTACCTATTTATTTGAAACTTCGTACGACTATCACTTTCATTTTATTAAAATTATAGTGAAAGTTACCTATGGTTGATAAGGGGGGGGGGGGGGTAGTGGGGGCCAATGAAAAATAAAATAATCTTTTTAAACAACAGTTATTATCGTTTGTTTTATTGTTTTATTTACATTTTGTGTAAATATGAGTTAGTATTAATGAAAAATTACAGGGAAGTGCGCAAAAAATCAATGTATGATTTAAATCTGTAAAAAAGTTACTCAAAAATGAAATGTATTATTTTAATCTGTCTCTTTTGTCCCCCCCCCCCCCACATAGAAATAAAAAAATTATGCTCCCGTTTATGCTTATCATGAGTTTTACAAGGAGAAATTCAGAAAAGTGCCCTTTTTTCCGCAATCCGGAGAAAAGGGCACCGGATAAAGGGAACTTTTCTAAATTGTTACTTGTAAAATACTTGCTAAACATGGATGATAGCAAAAATTTTTTGTTTCTACGACCGAGAGTTGACTGGTCCTAAGTTAAAAGTTTTTTGGTCTGTTACCTTGAAAACAGAGAATGGGAAGAAACATTACGAGCAACAATGTTCAGAGGTCTTTGGAGGAATTCAGAAGAATAGAATGATTTTCGTGGAGCTGATCGTTTCCTGGAGAGATCCCAAGCTTCGAGAAAAGAAGTCCATCTTTGTGCCGTCTGGCATCCTGACTGTTGTTTGTACCATTTTTGACTGCTCCGAATATGCAGGAAATGAAAGTGAGTTTTAATTATTATTTTATTATTATTATTATTATTAAATATTGGAAATATTTGAAGTTTTTTTTTCTTTCTTTCTTTTCCAAAGCAATTTATGCAAAAATAACTTTAAATTTTTCAAAAATTATTAAGTTAAAAAAAGGAAGTTGAAATTCCTAAATTAAAAGGAAAACTTAAATTTCAGGACGGCATTTTTTTTTTTTTTTTTTTTTTTTTTTTTTTAATTCCCTTTTAGCCCTACTTGATACAAATATATTTAATTTATCCTATTTTCCCCTTTCTCCTACTACTACTTAGACACTCCCCCCCCCCCCCCCACTTTTTAGTTATTTGAGTAGGAGATCGACTCTTTTGACTTTTTTCACATCGAAGAAGAAAAAAAAAAAAAGAATATATATATATATACACACTCTCTCTCTCTGTCTGCCAAAGCAATTTATACAAAAATAACTTCAAAAATTAAGTTAAGAAAGGAAGTTAAGAGCTCCTAAGTTAAAAAAAAAAAAAAAAAAGACAGTCTTAAATTTTAGGACTGCAAAGTTTTTTTTTTTTTTTAATTCTATTTTTGCATTTTACTTAACAAATATGTTAACATAATATAACAAATATATTTACATTTTTTAAACAAATATATTTAATTTATCCTCTTTCCCCCCCTCCTTCCACTACTTAGTCTTATTTTGGTGTTGTTGTTGAATTGGGTAGCAGATTGACTTTTTTGCGGCCAAAAGCACAAATAAATAATGCATGCAAAACAATGTTTTGAACAACAAAACAATGTTTTCGTTAGGTATGTGCATGAAGAAATACGTTTTAGATTTCCTTTTTTCATTTCATTAATTCTTGTGAAATTGGTTTATAAAATAGCGCTCATTTTTTAAAATATATATATAGCTTTAATGGGTAAAAAAATCTGAAAAAGAAATCAAAACGAAATTCTTTTTACAATGTTTCTACACAGAATTTAATTTATTACAACGAGAGTTATTTTAATCTCTTCTCAAATATAAAAGCATGCAGTAACTGTAATTCCTTCACTAGCATCGGTTTCGTTTACTATATTCTTTGTTACAATTACTTTTTTCGTTAACTCGATTTTTCTCCTTTTTATTTTAAATATTAATACACACACACACACACACACACACACACATATATATATATATATATATATATATATATATATATATACATTATTATTATTATTATTATTAATATGTGTTTATTACAGGGTTCATACTTAGCAAGGAAAACCTGGAATACTCAGGGAATTTGGATTTTCTTAAAAATAAAGTCTGGGAAAACTCAGGAAAATTAAAAATGTTCGTTAAAAGTCAGGGAAAATCAATTATAAAACCTAAAAAATCAAATATTTCTTTTCTGTCAAGTTGTATTTTTCTTGTTTAGCTTCATATCAAAATTCAAATGATTAAGTATCGTGAAAATACTCATGTAAACAATTATTTCTACCTAATTTTTTTTTTTTTTTCATGATCGGCAGTAATTTAACATCATACAGCGGAAGTAGATGTATTTTTTTCTCTCCAGAGGAGCGTTTCTTGTAATATGTCGCTAATATTTTCTTGAAAATTGTCTGGAAAACTCAGGGAATTTTCCCCCCCATATTTGAGTATGAACCCTGAATTAATATGTATATATTAATTCAGGATGGAATATATTAATAATAGATATATTATTATTAATAATAATAATGGTGGAATAGATTATTGCTACTGCAAGATACGTTAGTTTTTTTTTTTTCTGGTTGATACTGTGAATATTGAACTCTTCACTCGTTGGATTTAATTATGTGTTAATCGGCATTTGGTGAATTCCTAAGTTTAAATTGTACAAAGTATTCACTTCCAAAAGATAATTTAATCAGAACAATCATTATTTAATATATATGTTACCGCTAAAGTGCAGAAATCAGTTAATCTGCAGATTAGCTAGGTAATCTGCACATTAACTAGGGTGATCCGTTAAAGTGAGGAAAATTGTTTTATTTCTCAAATTACCTAGGTAATCTGCGAATTACCTAGATAATCTGCACATTACCTACTAGGTACTAGTTAAAGTGAAAAAAAGATATCTGGTGTTGTAATTTTACAGCACGCTGTGTTGTATTTGTTTTCCATTCGGAAAAGAAAAATAGTTTTCTTGTCATTTTTATTTATTTCTTTACTTATTTTAATCTGTATGTGTTTTTATTTTTATACCTTTTAAAGTTATATTTGTTTTATTTTTTATTTATTTCATCTTTATTATTCTGTCAATATAAGTTTGAAGATGTTATGCATTTTTAATATGAAATATAATAGCTTTCAATAAATTCTATTTTATAAATGAATGTTAGAATTGTAATACAGTAACGATTTCTTTTCAAAATAAAAATATTTAACAATTTAAAATTAAAAAAAAAAAAGTCTTATTAACAACTTATAGTGCTATTACTATTTAAATACTAGAAATATTAAATTAGACAAATCAGAAGCATTATTTAAGAAGTACTTCAAATAATCAAAACTGCTTTAAAAATTTTTAGAATGCATGAAAATTAAAATGACAGTTTTCAATGCTTTATTAAACCATATTTTGCAGCATACATATATCTGCACAAGTTTAGCAAATATATTAATTTTACAAAAAAAAAAAAAAAAAAAAAAAAAAAAAAAACCTTTATTAACACTTTTTATGTGATAAACTACAACGAAATTATCAGAAAAAGCGAACAAAATTTAAAATAAATAAATAAAAATATAATCATGATATATAAAATATGTACAGGAAACTTGAAACTGAAAGAAAAAAAAAATTTAATGAAATGCTAAAAAATGTACAAAAATTTCATATTAAGTATTTATTAAATGCCATAATATTTTTCAAAGTTAATAATTAATATATCTTTTTTTTTTTTTTTGTAGTAAGTAATAGTAATTTAAATCAATTTTAAAATAAATTAGTTTTAAAAAGTTATGGTTTAATAGTTTTAGTTCGGAAGGAAATAATTACTGTAATGTAAATCTAATATTCATAATTCAAAATGGAGTTTCACGAGAGACAGCTTTTAATTAAGATTACATTTCATTAATAAAATGCAGAGCCTTATCAAACTTATATTGACAGAATTAAAAAAGATAGAAATAAAATCAAAATTAAAACAATTATAACTTACTTGTTACTTTAAATTTTGTGTTAGTCATAATGATAAACCTAATCATGGCTTCCATACTCCACATTTTGCGTTTGCCGTTTATCGCTTTATCATCATAGCGTAGCGGAAGTGCGGAAGGGAAGGGGTAAAAGTTTTAGTTATGTTTGAAGGTCATTCGCGTATCTGTATCACATGGCTGTTTGACGTCATAGTGAATGTAAAAAAAACTAAGGCTCGAAACAAACATTTGAACTTTAACGATACTGAAACCGTTAATCTGCAGATTACCTAGTTAAAATGCGGAAAACACTTTGTTCCGCACTTTAACAGGTTATTTTAGTTAATCTGCAGATTAGCTAGGTAATCTGCAGATTAACGGATTTCGCGTTTTAACGGTAACATATATATATATATAAATAATGAAATAAATTAAAAATAATAATAATAATAAATTAAAAATAAAATACAATAAAAATTGCTTATTCTAACATGTGTGCCTTTTGGAATTATTGCTTATATGATTCAGACATTTTACCTCTTAAAATTTATTGATAAAAATTAAGACTTAAGATTTATTAATTCAGGTTTATTTAAATGAATTTAATTTTAAAGACATCTCGACTAAAAATTTTCTCTCAAAAAAAAAAAAAAAAAAAAAAAAAAAAAAATACAGTAAATGCTTGTTTTAATCATAAAACATTTTAATTGACTAAAATTGTTTATCATTTATCAGGATGGGTAGCACAAGCACACATATGTATTTAAGTTTGCTGCAATTAAATTCCGCTCCATGAAAGTTTTTTGGTTTCATGATTTAAGTATAAAATTCAAATAAATTTAACTAAATTAAAAACACAATTACAAAATGAATTCAATTGTTATTGAAATTGATCAAATGTAAAGTCTTTATCGATTAATCGATGATTGTCTGGATATTATTTTTATTAGCAATTTTGATAGCAACTTTTTACTCCCTGCGCCTAACATGTGGTTAAATTCTTGATTCCCCCCCCCCCCCTCTCTCTCTCTTTTTCTCTGTATTTTTTGAAAGTTTGCTTTTAGAATTTATTTTATTACTTTTTCAACATGGTTTTGCTGTAATATCGAAACATGGTGTAAGTAATTTATGTAAGTAATATGTTGGTGTAAGTAATTTATATTGGTTTTGTTTTTTAATTTGAACTAAAAATGAATCATAAAATTTCTGTGATAGCTTTCAAACAATTTTATTTTTGTGTTGTTTGGTATTATTATGTATCTATTAATTGTTAAATTTTTAACACTCTATAACAAAAAAAAAAAAAAAAAAAAAAAAAAAACAGACGCACTAAGAAGAAGTGGGGACAAAAATTGGTAGATAGGGTGGAATGGGTGGTCCGAATGGGACAGAAAATGGTAGATGTGATGTACATGTGGAGAACAACAATTGATTACAGTTTCAGAAAATTTGAATGATTTAATCAATCCAAAGGGTCTCACAATTTAAACAAGTCAATAACACGTTGGTCCACTTCTGGCCCTTATGTACGCAGTTATTCGGCTCGGTATTAACTGATAGATTTGGCAGATGTGCTCCTGGGAAATATCGTGCCAAATTCTGTTCAATTGGTGCGTTTGATTGGTAAAATCTCGAGCTGGTTGTAGGACCCTTTTTATGATGCTCCAAACGTCCTCAGTGGCAGAGCGATCCGGGGACTGAACTCAACCCCATTTCACTGAGCCGCCTATTAAGGGTCTTTGAAGTCACTGAAGTATCAGTTGCACGTAGGATCGACGATAATGATGGATTGGTGCTCGATTCCATCAAAATCTGTATGTATGCCAATTTGTGTCCAGTTTGCATTACTCCTTCTTGGTGCGTCACTTTTTTTGTCATATATATATATATATATATATATATATATATATATATATATATACATTGGACGGAGGACTATTAGTTTTAGTGTGGATTTTTTGTAGATCAGTTTTGTGTAGCACCAAAATAAATTAGAAATATCAGTCCTATCGTTACAAATTTGATACCAAATGATAGGGGCGATTTTTCTGAATCCAGGGTTGCAAACAGTTTTTCGACACAACAATTGGATTTTTTTTTAAAGTATGAAATTTAGGTGACAACACTACATTTTCATTGATTTCAATCATTTTAAAAAGTACTTTGCCCAGTTTTACGGTCAAAAAATGAGTTTAAAAAATAAAAATAAAAATTTTACAGAATGAAATTAATAGTCATTCGTCTTTAAAAATTTTTTGTCTTTGATAGAAATTTTATTTATTTATTTATTTAATTTTGTCTACAAGGACAGGCATACTCATACTTCTGCGATACTTGCATGCGATACTTCTGCGACTACAGAATATTTCTAATACTTGTATTTTCAAGACCGTTTTTACTTTCTTCTGTTTTAAATGAAACATGTCTAGAAAATGTCAGTCTTTGTGTGTAGGACAAATATTTTGTGGAAGCTATAGCACGAGAACTAACGCTAGTTGCATCTTAACATAAATTGTACTTGTGCTGACGTTAGTTGTACGTATGAGATAATCAAGTAAACTTATTGTATTCATTTCAGATGACTTTATTAATAATTGCCATGCGTGTTCTTACTGTGGAAAAGAGTTTCACGATTCACACCTTTCCATTCATAAAGAAATGTGCCTGAATGCATGTGAAGAGAAATGGGACGACCATGAATGCTCAAATAAAGGCATGTCATTCATTTTATATTACAATATTAAAAGTAGGTACTTAAAAATGAGCAAAATGTACTCATTTTCTGTACTTTCGGATTTCCTAATAACTCCGAGTACATAATTCTCAAATTTGATAAACACGTTACACGTGTACTCATTAATATAAAGTGCACAGAAGAATTTGAACAAAATCCTTTACGGAGACTTATATATTCATGTCTTTATGTATATACAGGACTCTAATTTGATGAATCTAATAGAAGCTGTAATTATATAAAAGTATGTTCTCTCATTTCTTATTACAATGGGGAAGTTGCACACGGAAGGAAAAACAATTTCTTTTAATTGTAATCGATAAAATCAATCTTGGGAATCCGAAAAATCCAATTAAAATCGTAAAATTATTTCAAATTAACTTTTAATTAACGTTTTAAAATCGCTAAAAACCAAAACAAAACCACGTGATCCGAAAACGCTCCGTGAGGGGGTTGACGTCACTGTACACGAAGTGTGAATGTTTACACTCTTTTAACGCTTGCTTTTCTTTTTGTTCGCTCTATTCTAATCTGTATTTTATAGTTTATTCTTAAAATTTTTACCTTTTGTAAAAGGCCCTACGTCAGTGAGCTTCAAGGTCATCCAAATCCGGTATTAACCTATTGTAAAATATTCCTCATTATTACTCATTACGTAATACATGTTTTTAAATTCTGTTTTCACATTCGGAAAATTCACGACCATTAAAAGTCGCCTCATGTTTCAAAAATTAATTTTTTAAAATTTAAAAATTTGTTTTTAAGCTGCAAAAGACGAATTTTTACTTGATTTTCTTTATCGTTCTCAAATAATAAACAAATTGTAATATCAAAAATCTGAAACATACTGCAATTTTTTAAATTATACAACTTATTACAATTAAATTTCCTAATATTTAGGTTTAAAAAACATATTAATAATTTTGAGGAATAAAGCAAGTTTTAGCTGAAATAACCGAATTTTCCCCCATTTCACTCTGCTTCTTTTATCAGAGCGATGGGCGGTGAAAAACCCATTAAGATGACAGGTGATTAGTTTTCAATTGAAAGTGTGAAAATGCCCTGAAGTGAAGTTACCCATGTCGTAGAAAAGGGACTGAAATAGCAATACGGAATCAGAACTCGAGTTTGTTTTACTGCACATAAACTACTCATATGTATTTATTAGATAATTTCTTTTTTCAGTATCACAAATATGCTCCTTTTTTTTTTTTTTTTTTTTTTTTTTTTTAAATATTTATTTAAAATAAATCTAAAGATCCCCTCCTCCCCATTAATTAATAAATTTTTATCCTATGTATATTTACCAAATCTTTATAAATTTAAATTCTGGCGGAACTGAAGTGGGATAATAATTTTATCTTCAGCATTCTTTTCGCATTGCAAAAAGTTTTAACAGTCCAGGACACAGTTTTAACTGATAATTATAAAAATCCATATAATGTTCTGAACGTTTTCCAAAGTGAGCTAATATTAAGTGCATAAAAATGTTTAAAACTAGTTGGCATAGGTGGACTCTGCTCAGTTCCCCACCATATTTATGTTCTCATAAATTTCTAGTTTGAGAGATATAATCATGTTAAAAGAAATGAATTTGACAAAAGCTTGATACAGTGACAGAATGAAAACCCCGCCTAATAGGCTATCCACCGTTCACTTCGATATATTTATTTTATTCTAATCTATTAATTTATTTTATCAGGGTCAATTCCGTTGTTTAGTTTTCATGCTACTATTTCCAATGCAATAATCCTCAAAATTCATATTTATATGAAAAATTTACAATTTTGCTATGTTGGTAAAATCGTAAATTACGAATAATTTACGAAATTTTCCTATTAGAATATTTGTATTCAATCATGTTCAAACAAATATCATAACTGTAATTTTGAAGTTGTCTAATGTATTTATGAGCCTCAAAATGAAAGTTTATGCTCAATTTTACCTTATTCTGGCATGTTAAGTAAATCGTAAATTCCAAATAACTTACGAATTTTTTTAAATTGGAAAATTCATAGTCATTAATATTCATACCAGTGTCCCAAATAATATTTCAAAAGTAGTCTGACATCTTTACGATGAAAATATCTCTAAAAATTGACGGTTATGTGAAAAATTGCCCCATACTGCCATGTTAAGAAATTCGTAAATTTCCAATAACTTGCGAAATTTTCAAAGTAGCACATTTATAGTTACTGATGTTCCTTCCGGCATCAAAACTGATATTTTAAAACTGGTCTGACATTTTTACAGTAAAAAGTTTCCATTTAATGCGCGTTTAAGTGAATTTTTGTCCTATTCTCCCATGTTAAGAAAATCGTAAATTTCTAATTACTTACGAAGTTTTTAAATTCGAATTTTGCAAATAAATAGGGTTCTGGCCAGTGTCGAAAGTAATATTTTAAAACTGATCTGGCCTCTCTGCGACAATTTGTTTTTGAGATATCGTGTACACAGACTAACAAACTGATGGACTTACACACTAACAGCCTAACAGACTAACAGACACCCTACAGACAGACACCATAGAAATTTTGTCATTTTCGGATTCCTCACACCTGAAAACGTGTAAAAAAGTCAAAAAACCGAGGTCGAAAATTTTCACGATTACCTAAGTTCCCCATACCTATAGTATGATGGGAACTAATATTGCTCATTCGGGATATTCGACCGTATTTCTTCTTACTAAACAATTGAATGGGGACATTAAAAAACAAGAAAAAAAGAAAAGAAATAGAAACTTAGCTAAAGCATTTAAATTTGTTCGATGCAGAGATCTTTGTCCAGAAACAACATAAAAATCCAAGGAACACAAAATATTGCTTCGGACTTGTCGCTTTCACGCTACTTTTGCTTTTCTTTCTTTCTTTTTTTTTTCTTTTTTTAATTTTCTGATGATTGTAACACGAAATAATTATTCCATTCTTATGATTTTTATGATAATAAAAATACAAAGTTCTTAATATGTGAACTGCCCCCCCCCCCCCACTTTTTTTTTTTTTTAATGCTGTTTGCTGCGAATTCAGATTTGGTCATTTTTAAGGTTTCTTTTTTTTTTTTTTTTCTTTTCTCCCTTTTTTTAATAACGAAATTTTCAGTTGAATATAACAGAAAATTTAATTTAAAAAAATCAATTTAATTAGTTTATGTCATATTGTTTAATATATTTTTTTTAACTTTACCAAAAAACATACTTCTTACTTTCCGAACACCACAGTGAGGAAAGTATTGCAATCATTTCAAAAATCCGAGTTAGAGATTTTGGTGTTTCCACATATTTTGAGGTCCTCTGAATACATATTTACTATTTTTACGAAGATATATGCGTGTATGTATGTGAGTAAACACAATAGCGCCTAAGCGCTTTGTTTGAATGAGCTGAAAGTTGTACACATGTTATAAGTTACCATAGAACGAATCCTATTGATTTTGGTAAATCTAGCACTTATTATTATTATTATTATTATTATTATTATTATTATTATTTTACACAAAGAAAAATTCTTTATCATTATGGTCTATGGGCCTAATTATTTTTAAGTGCAAAAGCGTCTAAATGCCTTATTGGAATGAGCTAAAAATTTATACTCATGTTATGGATCCCCGTGGCACAAACTGTATATATTTTGGTGAATGTATCGTTTATGGTTTTTTCACAGGAACACAAAGAAAAATTCTTTAACATTATGTATGCTCTATGGGCCTAAATTTTTAAAAGTGCAATAGCGTCTAAATTCCATATTCGAATGAGCTGAAAATTTATACACATGTCTCCGTCGCACAAACTATATAAATTTTGGTGAATGTAACATTTATAGTTTTCTTTACAGGAACACAAAGAAAAATTCTTTATCATTATGGTCTATATGTAACCAATTTTTTTTAACTGCAATAATGTCTAAACGCTTTATTCGTTTGAGCTGAAAATTTATATACGTGCTATAAGTCACCAATGTACAAAGTGCATAAATTTTGAAGAATCTGACACTTATAGTTCTTTTACAAAGACACAACAGTAGATTCTTTATCATTATATCTTTTATCATTATGTAATAATATCCTCTAAACCAGATTTTTTTTTCTTTTTGTGTGGACTTCTAAACATTTAAAGAAGGTTTTTTTTATACGATACTCCCCAGGAAACTTAGTTTTGTGCATATAAAATTACATGTGGATCTCATTATGTTTAATGAATCGCAAGTTGAACAATATGAAAATCTATTAAAGTGTATTGTTATTTTAAAACCAAACTCAATGATTGATAAATTATATTTTTTATGGCAATGTTATTGAGTCATATATATATTTTTTTTTTATATTAATATAAATCGTATTTATATATACGATTTATATTAATATAAAATTTTCCTTTTTTTTAAGTAACTAGTTTAGACAAAAAATAATCAGCCTGCTTTTTTCAGCCTGGCTAAAATCTGGCAGCCCTAATACATCGTAAGAGACAGTGACATTATACTGGATGTGATAATAGTGGGAAAAAAAAAAAAAGAATGGCAGATAATTATTGACCATATGTTATTTAAAATAATGTGTGTATAAACAGATTGCAAGGAAAGTTGGCATGCATGATCACAAACATTTTTTAGATGCGAAGTACATTTTTCGACATTTAGTGTAATACTTCTCTGAGACGAAATTCGTCTACACTTATGATTTACACAACAGTTTAACTCTAAATAATGATTCATTTATCCAGAAAAGTATCAATTAAAAATTGGAAGCATATTTTTGTAGATAAGCACATCTGATTTCTTGAATTACAAAGTAACATTAGTATCGAATAATTTTCAACGAACTTCAGTCGTTTCCATGCAACGTACCAAGCACATATTATGTTTTAACTTTTTAATGTTCATTAGCAACGCCCTAAAAGAAAAAAAAAAAAAAAAAAAAAAATTTACAATAGTTTTTCCTTTTTTCAATTAAAATTTAAACCTTTCGTTTTTTTCTGCTTGTTAGTCAGTAGTATTAATGGGAGATTTAATAAGTATGTTTCAGAAGAAGCCCCATGCAAAAGTTATTTACAATTTCTTAGTAGATGTGAGTGTACCTTGCTTGTTTGTTGATGCACTCGTGCCTAGTTCTTTAACCTGATGAAGAGCCCTGCATCTCTTCTGACTTGAAAAATATGTTGCTAGTTTTTGCAATTTATAAAGTCTCCATTCAAAATTACTTATTAATTATTTTTTTTATATTTGAATTTAATCAGGTTAAAAATGCTATTTAAAAAAATATATTTGTTTATGATCAACTGTGATCAACTTATGATCAACTAACAGCTGTTTTTTCAATTGATTTAGCAATTTTCAAAAGGAAAAATATGTAGTGAGATTTAAAGGTTTAAATCAAATAATATTGAACAACACAGTCATCAGTATTATATTCAGTTGAATCGGATGATAAATCTGGAGTTTTATGTATTAAAAATTCAATTATAATGAATTTGAGTTCTGTGTATAAATATATTTTGTTACATAAATCTCTTCTTAATAACATTTTGGTAAAACCATTGTCTAGAGTAATTATTATGCACTAATTAGATGTATTTCCATTAAAAAAAAAAAAAAATCTTTAGATGTTGTAGAGCCGAAAATGGACTTTTTTCCACATTCAGTGTGATAGATCTCCCACATCGAAATCGTCTACAATCGTCATAGAAAATAATTTCAATAAGTAATTTGCATATGCACTATTGTGAATTTGTATAGGAACAGAAGACGGAAATCTTTTTACAGCTGTGATGTATTGATTTCCTTTTTCCTCGACTTTCTTTTTAAAAAAAACTAAATTATTGAAAGTAAAAACTATACGTTTTAAAGTTTTATTTATTGAAAATTTAATTTAAATTAATGTGAGTTGTACATAAAAATTTCCTTCGTAAGATAAATCTCTTTATAATAACATTTTTGTAAAGCAGTTGTCGAGAACAACTATTATGTACTAACTGTGTATATTTCCATTACAAAAAAAAAAAAAAAAATTAGATCTTGTCTATGGAGCCGATAATTGACATTTTTCGACATTTAGTGTAGAAAAACAATTATTGTATTTTTCTCTTTTGATGACACATATACAGACGACCTTTTAGACACCTCAACCAAATTTTTACACCTTGCCTTTCTACCAATATATAAAATATAATTTATTGAAAGCTGTTAAAGGTATATTTCATATTAAAAATGCATACCATCTTTAAACTTATATTGACAGAATAAAAAAGATTAAATAAATAAAACAAATAAAACAAATTTAACTTTAAAAGACATAAAAATTAAAACACATGCAGATTAAAATAAGTAAAGAAAGAAAGAAAAGAACTGTATTTCTATTTGTTTTTGCCCATAGCCCCCCCCCCCTTACCGCCCTCCTAATAATTTTAGAAATTCGAAAATATCCGCAATTGATTTGAAAGTATCGAAAACCTCTATAAACCAATTTTGAACGATCTAACTCTATTTTTATTCCCCCCCCCCCTCGCCCCTCCTAATAACTTTACACTTTCGAAAATATCCCCATTCGACTTGCACTCCTTCAAAAACCTATCTGTATAATAATTTTAGAAATTCGAAAATATCCGCAATTGATTTGAAAGTATCGAAAACCTCTATAAACCAATTTTGAACGATCTAACTCTATTTTTATTTCCCCCCCCCTCGCCCCTCCTAATAACTTTACACTTTCGAAAATATCCCCATTCGACTTGCAGTCCTTCAAAAACCTATATGTATAATAATTTTAGAAATTCGAAAATATCCGCAATTGATTTGAAAGTATCGAAAACCTCTATAAACCAATTTTGAACGATCTAACTCTATTTTTATTCCCCCCCCCCCTCGCCCCTCCTAATAACTTTACACTTTCGAAAATATCCCCATTCGACTTGCAGTCCTTCAAAAACCTATCTGTACCAATTTTGAACTGCCTAACTGTATTTCTATTTGTTTTTGCCCCTAGCCCCCCCCCCCTGCTGCCCCACCTGGGGGCTGAATTTCTAAAATTCCAGAAATTGTTTTTTAGATATTTGCATTAGCTATATTTTAGAGAAAAAATTCACGTACATCTGTTTTTTTTTTTTTTGTTGAGATATATAAGATTATGTGAAATCACGTTTAATGCATGTAAAATCACGTTTGCCCCCCCCCCCCCCCTTGGGGACCGAATTCCAAAAATTCCAGAAATCGATTTTTAGACATTTGTATTAGCTATATTTTAAAGGAAAAATTTTACGGATATCTGTTTTTTGTTTGAGATATGAAGGATTTTGTGAAATCACGTTTTGCCCCCCCCCTCCCCTCTTGGGGGGCGAATTTTGTAAAAACGGTTGCGGCGTTGAGTTTCTCGGGTCGTAAACATTAACCGTGCCGAATTTGGTCCCGATCGGTGAAACGGCCTAGGATTGTATAGCGGACAGACAGACACACAGACAGACAGACTGACTCTGCTCTTTTATATATATAGATTTTAGGATCAATCATAGGAATGGTATTTGAATAGTATCAAATTTTAATTCAGTAAAACAATATTAGATCGTACGGAAATTATTGTAGTAACCAAATTGTTTTCTAGATTAATACAAATAAAATATAGCATTTTTAAAATTTCTTTACACACACGTAGAAAAAAAAAAAAAAGAAGTTAGTCTTTGCAATTTTTAATAATGAATACCAGTTTTAAATATATATATATATATATAAACAAATAAGTAACACGATCAGTTTCATGCAGTAAATTCTTTGATTTTTTATTTAGCGGAAATAAAAACATAATACCGAATAATTGTTAACAAAATTAATTTTAAATAATTACACTTAAAAGAAGCGTCTGATTTGCTGTGTAACATAGGCTGAACAGAATCTTTGGTCGAAGTCGCTTTTTCTGAATATATGTGCAGATAGTTTTCAAAATCATAGAACTATATACTATATTGTACAGGAATATGTATATGACAACAACATTACTCAGAGTAGATTCTGAACCTGATAAAAAAATACAATTCATATGCGTAAATATTGTTGTAATTAATTTAAATTAGAATATTTATCAGAGTAAAAAATGTTATCAATTTCAGTATAATTATTACATTTAAATAATATTTTTTTCCTTCCTCGTTTAATGCAAGTATTTTTTAATTTTATCCAATTGAAGCTGAAATTTCTGAATATTATTTACGTATGTAAATAAATTTATTTGCCTTCTCCAATAATTCAAAAACAGATATTCCCTTTTCGCATTCTTTTTTAGCCTTTACAGATAAAGCTTATCTTACCCTCATGCCTCTGGCAAGAAAAATGTCAATTAACAGCAAGGGGAGTCAGAAGCTATCAATTACTGAAGTGCGAAATTTTCCATTCTCGTGATTCTCGGAACGTCAACTGTGAGCAGATTTCCTCCCCCCGTCTTGCGAAATCTATAGACTTCAAAAAGCGCCCTCTAGAATGAAAAAATATTTTGACTCACGTAGGGCCTTTTTTTTTTTTTTTTTTTAGTGCTAGAGGCCTATTTCAGTCGGTACAGTTGTCGAATTTTTATACGTCACTCTTAATAGTGCTAAGGGCCTATTTCAGTCGGTTTATTGAATGGGGATTTATTGAATGAAGTCCCCCCAAGGCACAACTTTGACATGAGTCCCCCCCAAGGTACCCCTATTTCAGTCGGTACAGCGTTGTCGAATTTTTATACGTCACTCTTAATAGTGCTAAGGGCCTATTTCAGTCGGTTTATTGAATGGGGATTTATTGCATGAAGTCCCCCCAAGGCACAACTTTGACATGAGTCCCCCCCAGGCCCAACTTTGACATGAGTCCCCCCCCCAAGGTACCCCTATTTCAGTCGGTACAGCGTTGTCGAATTTTTATACGTCACTCTTAATAGTGCTAAGGGCCTATTTCAGTCGGTTTATTGAATGGGGATTTATTGAATGAAGTTCCCCCAAGTCACAACTTTGACATGAGTCCCCCCCCAGGCCCAACTTTTACATGAGTCCCCCCCAAGGTACAACTTTAACATGAGTCCCCCCAAGGCCCAACTTTGACATGAGTCCCCCCCAAGGCACACCTTTGACATGAGTCCCCCCCAAGGCACACCTCCCCCTCATCGGGAAAAAGAGAAAAAACGTTGTTTTGTGGCTATAAGACAGTTTGGACTTCCAACGTTATTTGTTACAATATCTGCAGCTGAAACACATTGGTTTGATTTAATGAAAACTTTATCGTGGAATTTAGATCGTCACGAATTAACTAAAGAAGAATTTGTCGATATTAACAAGTTTAGCAGTAGGCCTCTGGCACTAAATTAAAATCTGTCAATGTCAGATTTTCATGTTTTAAATAATGAAATAATGTCGTGTCTGTATAATTTTTTTTTTTTGTTGTTGTTAATTTATTAAATTTAGCGACCAGCGAAGCAGGCGAAGACCGTCAGTTATAGTATATGCAAGGGTTGTTCCAGGTTTACATTTGGGGCTCATTTTTGTGAAAAACAATTTTTTTTGTGTGTGTGTGAAAAACAAAATAATTTTGTGAAAATTTATTTCTTTTTTTGATAAAAAGAATTATCACACGAAACCTTTCACTTAAGAAGTTACTCTATCTAATGTTCATTATCAAGTTAACAGCATATTACTGAGCCAAGTATACACACTCATTAAAAATAATATTGTTAACGTGGAAAACTTTTACAAAATCATCATCTTTTTAAAAATAAATCTTGAGAAAGGCCTGTTGTTATGAATCTGAATTTTGTGAAGAGACCCATTTTATGGATTTGTATTTTCTAAAGGGGCCCATTTTAGATATTTGGATTTTGTGAAGGGGAAGCAAATGGGTCCTAGTTTTTACCTGGATCCAGGGCCCGACTATGCTTTTGGAAGACCCGGGGCACTGAGGCTATTTGGAGGCCCCTTATCTTGCTCTAAAGAGCTCGCCAAAAGGACCCATTCTCAAAAATAAAATAAATAAATAAAAATAGTGCATTTTTTAAATTTTCCCTTCAATTATACCTTCTATTTCCTCATTTTTTTAGCAACCTATAACAAAATCATTAGTTTTATGTTCAAGACAAACGAAAAACTGAAGCACATTGATCAGCCAATGTTTAGGAAATTAGTCACAAAATTTAATAATTGTTTAAGAATAAAACATAGAAAGAAAAATTTAATCAATTTTTGTTTTTAATAGAAATATAATGAAAAAATGTGTACTATTACTTCTCAATTTTTGGAAATGAGGCCCCCTAAATTTGGAGGCCCTGGGCCAGTGCCCCGTGTGCCCGTGCCATAATCTGGCCCTGCCTGGATCGACCCCTGATATATTCTAAACATATTTGGATTTTACATTAAGGCTTCATTGATAAATGAATTTAATATATATATATATATAATATATATACACACTGGTGGACAATTGCTAAGGACGGATGACAATAGCTTAGTTATTGTCATCCGTCCTTAGCAATTGTCCACCAGTGTATATATTGCGTTTGATTGCTGAAATTTACTGCAAATTTTTAATTAATTATTTAATACCATTCAGATTTATAACTAGATCATGTATAACTTATAAGGTATTATTACATTTAACATATATTTCATGTGTTTATTTTATTTTAAAGTACTTTATATCTTTCCTATTGCTAAATGTTGTTATTATTATTACTTTCTATTTCTATTAATCTTTTCTTTCTATTTTTAAATTTTTCCAAATAAAAAAGTAATTACATTATAAAAATAACTAAACGCGTTTCTATATATATATACATATATATATACATATATAAATAATATTAATATTTTTGTACGGAGACCTTCTTTTAATTTAATTTATTTATTTAGAATGATAAGCGCATGCAATTTTCCTTAAATACTTTTCAATTTCTGAAACTGCGTCACTATAATGTTCTTAATTATTCACAATCTTCAGCTGCTATTTTAATAGAAATATTGTTAAGTTATAATATTGAAATGTATTAAAAAAGATATATATATATATATATATACAGATATACTGGCATCTCATAATTATAAAAGTAATCTAATTTAGGTTAATTTAGAATAAACTATACTAGATTATTTAAGCAATGAAAATATGCATATTATTCAGTTAAATATTATTATTCAATCCCAATATTTAATTTCTCAGTCTATAATAATAATAAAATATTAATAAATCTATAAAACATAATAAAATGAAACAAAACAAGTATTTAAAAGATACATCTTTGGCATAGCATATTAAAAACATTCTTTAAGAAAATTCTATTGATCAACTATTATTTCGATTATAGTTTAATTTGGATTAATGACAGCAGGCGAGTACAAAAAAATATCATTGAAACTTGGTGTCATTTATAGAATGAAGTGATGTTTAATGAGTTCAAATAGTTTTAATATATATATTTTTTTTTTCTTTTTTAAGAAAGAATACGAAATTTCGCTGAATGCACGATTTTTCTTTACAATACAAGAGGGAGAAATTCAGCCGGCAGTTCATTTCATGGATAGTGACGTCACGATAGGTTTTATCACGTGACGCAGCGTTTTCCCGCCAACATGAGAACTACGTCTTTCAAAGTTAATTTATTAAAGCATCCGGTTTTCAAATATGCATAAAAATGGTATCAAAATGTTTGTATTTTCATGCTCTATCATTTACAAGTCAAAATGAAAAATGTGCAATTTCCCCATTAGAAACCAAATTTAATGTATAATCATTCTTAAAATGTGATTTTAAATGCGAATTGTGTAGTCTTCATTTTTGTATGTGTAACAGATAAAATGATAAAGTCATCATTGTTAATCATTGCTGAAAAAAAAAATAAAAATAAAATAAAAATAAAAATAAGCGATTAATTCTATTGTAAAAAATTTTAAAAATGAAACATTAAAATTAATTATTTAGCTAAAACAAAATCATCATTGCACTGTTCAATATGCAATTCAGTGTATCGTATTAAAATTTTTAAGAGGAAAAATTTCTACAAATTATTCAAATAAATTAATTTAGCTGTTAGATTTAACGTTGTTGTTCTGGCATGCTCAAGTTAACACTGTTAGATTTAATTTTTTCAATGTGATTGCTTAAATGAAAAAATTATGTAAATATTAAAATGAAATTGTTAAAGTTAATTATTACGTTATCCATTCCATTAATATGCAAATGGTATGTACATAAAGTAAAAAATATTTAAAAACTAATGAAAAATCCATGCTGCAATAATAATCTTAAACATATGTTATAATAATTGAATGTTTGTTATTCAAAAAAATTAAATGTAAATACTCTTGTAATACAAACGTGAAGGCTCCTCTCCACAATTTAAAATTTGTATTGTTTCCGGCAGCAAAATAAATTGGCATTCTATAGAGAAATTTGTTTACAGAATTGCTCATTGTTCTTTTTTTTTCTTTCTTTCTTTCAATTTCAGAAATTCACGACCATGAAATTTGTTCTTATTTTCCATAATTGATTTATTATTATGATTATTAATGTTATTATCATTATTATTATATCATTTCAAAGCTAAAAAATGCGAAAAATGTATTTGGTTCCTTTTTTCTAATATTCAACAATTTAATAAGCCAGTGTGTGAAAAACAAGAGCGAATTTCACGGTTATCTGTTTTCTGAATTTGAAAACGGAATTAAGGGGGAAAAAAGTGCATTAGGTAATGTTAAAAAATTTCCCCATAGAATATCATGGACTTGATATTAAAATAACAAATATTGTGTAATTATTACGCATCGAAAAAAAAAAAAAAAAAAAAAAAAAAAAAGAAAGAAAGAAACTTATTTTCTAAAACATTTACTAACTCTTCATGAGCAAATGTGAAAAAACGTTTGTATAAGAAATTTACGACAGATGAATTGCAATTATTGTAAAAAAACAGACACTTAATGGTTGTTAGAAAAATAACCTGTATTTCCACTTTCCTTAAAAGAACATATTGAAGTGAATAGCTGATGACAAACCAGAGGAATTAAAAATTCTTTTTAAATATATTATTATAGTCTTTTATGTTATAAAAGAGTATAAGTAATAATATATTAAAAGAGTATAAGTAGGTATCTCTACCTATATTACAAAACACATGTGATATTTTTATGATTAGAATATAAACAAATGGCGTAATAAGTTTTCGAATAAAATATTCTTGAAAAATAGCATATTTTTTGAATTATTAATTTTGGCATTAGATTTCTTAAAATTCAATGAAAATAAATTAAGAATTTGTGTAATCTGTTAAAATATTTGAAGATAAAACATTGCCAATGCCTAATAAGTATATTTTTATTTATTTTTTAGATTCTCAGCATCCACAAGCACTTTTTGGGAATAAGGTGATTCTGGACTTTAAAGAGTTCTTTCTCTCGTAAGAGCACTGTGACGTCACCCTCAAAGTAAAAGAACAAGAGTTTAAGGCTGGGATTGCGGTGCCTCGCTCAACACTATCTTACGCACAAACTCTGTCTTAAGATGTAAACAAAACGCAAGTCGTATTGCAGTGTCTCACTATCTTACGACAACCTCAGACCTCATCGTAAGTCGAATCGTAACTCGATGCGCGCGCAATCACAACATAGCTCGCTCTGCGTCTCCCATTGGCTGGCTGGCTTTCTCTTACGAGGACACGCGGAGGACTTACGCTTGAGGCACCGCAATACCAAGTTAAGATCGTTCTTAACCACGCCCATCTAAGAAAGTTCGTAACATTTAAGATAAGACTTAAGAACGAGGCACCGCAATCCCAGCCCAAGGCACACAAAGCTGTCCTGTGTGCTCGCTCCTCCGTATTTGCTTTGCTTTCATAGCCGCCTACTGCCAGACAAAAAGATTTTGCAAAAGCAAGCTACTCATTTTATCGCCAATTCGCTAACAGGTTGCTATAAGAACTGATAACCAATCAACAATGGTGTTATAAACTTTCAGTGTAAGTTGAATTCTGATTGGTTCGGCTCCATAGTACCACATTGCATCCACAGACGCTAGTGAGAATGAGCTGTGTCCGAAGGCTCGTTCAGCTATCATCAATCGGTAGAGGACCACTCTTCTGCTAGGGAACAGGGTGACATCACAAGACAGCTTACGACAGGGTTGCGACATCTTCAGGCATGACATGAAGGAAAAAGCGACTGGAACAGTAAACATTGAGGACTGCGTTCCGGCTTGTTTTCAAGATTTTCTGTGCTTTTTGTATTGTGGCGAGGTAGAAAATCTCTCAACGGATAACGTTTTTGGCCTTTTTACCGCTGCTGATAAATATGATGTTCAAGATTTTAGATCCCACTGTCTGGAATTCATGAAAAATAATCTGTCGGTGGATACTTTTTCTGATACTCTAGCTCTGGCTGTTCAACATTCCGAAAAAGAGCTGATTGATTTGCTTACTAGCTTCTTGTCAAAACATATGAAAGAAGTTATTGCGACCCCTAAATGACAGTCTTTTTTACTTAAAAGTGCAATAACGTGTAACGAAATTTTGCTCAAAGCTCTGTCATGTAACGACGAGTGAAGATAAAATTTTCCTCAGGCTTGTAATACGAGAGGAAACATATTCTCTTATGTTTAAATGAATAAATTTAAACTTCTACCCATTTGTTATCTTTTATTTTTTCATATGTGCAATATTTTGAAACAGGATGCTTTAAAACTGTTAGTATTAACTGTAAAGGCACTTAATGCTTATTTAAAACACGAATACACTTAATTACTCATAATTTATTTATTTTTCGACGCCACGTTCTGCGGTCGCCGAACACACACTTTTTTTCACAACACAAACTCCGTTCGCTTCATTTCAAAGTTCCTTACGAAGAATACAAATTATAGGTGGCGCGGTGTTGACGCATGCAAGCGTAACATACCGGCCCCCATTGCAATGTTTATTAAACATTCAATGAATCTAACAGTCATTTTTTTTTTTTTTTTTCAACATAAAAATTCTGATACACTTAATATTACACAATATTATACAGTTAATATTACATATGTTAAATAAAAAGTAATGCAAAAAAAAAAAAATATATATATATATATATATATATATATCAAAATATTACATAATTTTCAACATTCATAATTAATAACAATGTTAATCATTTATTGGAAGCGGGCAAACTTTAGAAATGGACCTTTTAAATTTTCCAGAGGCAGTACTAATCTCCACTACCCTTACTTTTTTGTCCGCTCCGGGAAAAATTTTGCTTATTCTGGCCAGTGGCCACTCACATGGAGGTAAGTTATCCTCTTTTAGAATAACCATGTCTCCAACACATATGTTTTGTTTCTCAAATTTCCATCGCGATCTCTGTTGTAAGTGGCATAGATAGTCTAAGTGCCACTTACGCCAAATGCTTTGAAATAACTTTGTTATTTTTTGCCATTGACTAAGCCGGTTTTCTGTAATTTCTGATAAATCTGGCTCAGTTATAGACGTAATTGACCTTCCTAAGAGGAAGTGGGCAGGAGTCAACACACTTAAATCCTCTACGTTAGCAGTTAAGGGGACTAAAGGCCTAGAATTTAGCATCCCTTCAATTTGTATAATTAAAGTCAAAAATTCCTCATAGGTTAATTTTAAATTTCCCGCAGCTCTTTTCAAATAATATTTAAAGGATTTGACTCCTGCTTCCCACAATCCTCCAAAGTTTGGCGCTCTAGGAGGTGAGTACTGCCAATCAATGTTTTCTGAACTCATATACCCCGAAATTTGATCATCTGGTCCATTTACCATTTTATACAATTTTTTGAGCTCTGCATTTGCTCCCACGAAGTTCCCCGCATTATCTGTATACAGCTTACTGCATTTTCCTCTCCTCGATATGAATCTCTTAAGAGCAGCTATAAAGGCTGCAGACGTTAAATCTGTGACTAACTCTAAATGTATAGCCTTGGTCACAAAGCAAATAAAAATTGCAACATATATTTTATTATAAGTCCCTCTTCTCTGATATTTATACTTAATATAGAAAGGACCAGTGAAATCTACCCCAGTAATATTAAATGGGTAGTTTTGAACAATTCTGTCTTTTGGCAAATTACCTAATATTTGTTGTGCTGAATTTGGACTAACCCTAAAACATTTAACACATTTATGCACAACTTTTCTACATAAATTTCTACCATTTGTAATCCAATATTTTCCCCTCAAATAATACAATAGAGAATTAGGCCCAGCATGCAAAAATTTTTTATGATAAGAGATAACAATTAACTCAGTTAATTTATGTTTAGATGGAAGAAGAATTGGAAATTTCTTATCATAATTTAAATCACTATTTCCAAGTCTTCCTCCTACTCTTAGCAGGCCTTCTTTGTCAATAAAAGGATGCAAATTGCTTACCTGACTTCTAGGACTTAATGTACCTGACTTTTTTAGAGACACTATTTCTTTTCTAAACTCCTCTTCCTGTAACATTTTTATTGAGATCCTTTCAGCGGTCTCTATCTCCTTATTATTCAAAGGACCTTTTTGTTTATCTTTATTTTTACAATTGTTTATGAACCTGTAAATAAAACTAAGAACACGGACAAGTTTAGGATAATTATTACTGATATCAAGAAAGTCAGATAAAAAGGTACTATTTGTACTAATAAATATTCTTTCATTTAAATGTTCTACTGTAGATTTAAGTTCTTTCTCAAAGTCATTTACACTTACAGACACTGGAATGTCTCTATTGGGATATTCTGGCATAGTCAAAAACTTTGGGCCGTTGTACCATAGTTCGTGATCGAACAGTTTATCTGGATCAATGCCTCTTGATAACACATCAGAAGGATTTTGATCTGAAGCGATATGATGCCACTGTTGGATTGGTGAAAGGTCTTGGATAGTTGCTACTCTATGTTGCACAAACGTTTTCAAATCCATGGGTTCCTTTTGTAACCACGCCAGAACAATTGTAGAGTCTGTCCAAAAATAGACTTCGTTGATCATCACCTTTAAAGCAGCCAACACCTTATTCATTAGCTTTGCCAGCAGAACAGCTGCACACAACTCTAGTCGAGGGATTGTTAAGCTTTTAACCGGAGCAACCCTTGATTTGCTTGAGATTAATCTTATTAATGTCCGGCCACGTGAATCATTGGACTTACAATAGATGGCCGCTCCATAGCAGAGTTCTGAAGCGTCTGCAAATCCATGAATTTCTATATTTGAAGCCTGGGGAATCACAATGCACCTTTCAATTTTTATGTCATTTATTCGTTCTAATGCAATAAGAAAATGATGCCACTCTCTGTATTCTGGTGCTGGGAGTGCATCATTCCAATCAATTTTTAGACGCCAAAGCTTTTGCATAAATATTTTGGCCTTAGCAATTATTGGGCCTATTAAGCCAAGAGGATCAAAGATCCTAGCTATCGTCGACAACACCTCTCTTTTTGTATAGGAATTTTTCAGATCTACTGTAACTCGGAAAACAAAACAATCATCCTTTGGCTTCCAGGACACGCCTAAAGTTTTGATTTCATCTTTGTTATAAAAGTTGTAACTCTCTGTCATACTTGGAGAAAGTTCATCATTATTAGCACACCACTTATGTAGCTCCATCCCTGCGGACTGTATAACCTCCTTTAACTCCTGTTGTAACTCTTTCGCCTCCTCTAATGTACTTGCTCCAAATAATACGTCATCCATATAAAAATTATCACGAAGGATTGGGGATGCTTTCGGGAATTTTTTTTCCTCATCAAGTGAAAGCTGGTATAAGGTTCTCTTAGCTAAGTAAGGCGCTGAGACTGTTCCATATGTCACTGTTGTTAGTTCAAATGTTTTGGGGGGTTCCTCAATGCTATTGCTCCAGAGAATTCGCTGCAGTGGATACTGACTCGGGTCAATAAGAATCATTCTATACATCATTTTGATGTCAGCAGTTAAGGCGTAAATATGCAGGCGGAAACCCACCATTATGGTAAATAAATCACTTTGTATTACTCCGCCATTGAATTGCAAGGAATTAAGAGAAGTACCATTTGTTGTTGGTGAAGAACAATTGAAAACTACACGTAATTTAGTCGTATCTTTATCTGGCCTGTACACTCCGTGATGAGGTGCGTAATAAGCAACATCAGGAGTTTTATCCTCTGTTACTTCTCTCATGTGACCAAGGTTTTTATATTCCTCTAAAAAGTCTTTATATAACGACAAGTATTTCTCGTCTTTAGATAGACGTTTCCACAGCGATCTGAGTTTTCTAAGAGCAATTTCTCTAGACTGACCTAAACATGACGGGTCATCTTTTAAAGGCATAGTTACAATATATTTACCTTTCTCATTTCTCTTATGTGTACGCGTAAAATGTTCCTCACATATAGCCTGTTCTTTACTTTTGGTTAATTCTATATTTACATCCTCAATCTCCCAAAATTTTCTTAATGTTACATTTAAATCCTCTCCACGTATTAATCCACAATGAATTTTAACCTCATCCCTTTGATCTAAATTCCCCGTTGCAATGTAACCAAAACAAGAATTTTGAAGGAGTAGCTGAGGGTTCTGAGAATATATTTGCCCCGGTCTCAATAATTCATAAAAAATTTCAGCACCAAGGAGCATGTCTATTTTTCCAGGAATGTTAAAACTATAATCTGCTAAAGTTATTGAATTCGGGACATCGATATGTACATTAATTACTTTATTCGGAACAAAATCCGTAATTTTCCTCACAACAAACATATTTAGGGATTTCTCAAAGTTTTTCTCTTTATTGGCAATAGTTGCTGTTACGCAACCGTTAATAGTCATCGATGCATCATTCAAACAAGAGAGTAAAGTATTTATTTTTTCTATTTTGAGTTGTAATCGATTTGCACAATCTTTTGTTATCAAACACGCCTGAGAGCCGCTGTCTAGAAGGCACCTTACTTCCTGCCATTGAGAATATTTATCTTTAACTAAAACACGCACTGTACTCAATAAGACATTTTTTGTTTTGTTTTTTGCAAAACTAGTGGCTACAATTTGTTGCCTGTCACTAGGAAAATTAGGAGGAAAAAAGGAATTGAATTCACCGTGCTGTTCTCTATTTAATGTTTCGGAGTCAGCGGCAGCTGCAACTTCCGAATTATCCTTTATTTCCTTACAAGAATCGCTAAATTTTCCTTCTCTAGGAAAGTGAATCAATTTATTATGTGGTTTTCCACAAAAACAGTTTCTCGTATTGCATTTTCTTACATTACAATTCGGTAAAAAACACGTAAAACATAACTTATTTGCCTTAATAACATTAACTCTTTCTTGTACAGGAAGTTTTTTGAACTGCGGACACATATATAAAGCATGATATTCATTATTTTTACAAAGAACACATTTTACATTTTTTATTTCAGATAAGAACACATTTGAAGCAACTTTTTGAAATCGTGAATTATGCGATTTGTTCCCGACAAACCGCTTCGCTTCATTTACACTAGTCTTTGCAAACACATTCAACTCATTTTTACCTCTGCCCCTTGCAGATAAATAAATATCACATTCACGACCCAATTCTTGTGGTTTAAAAAATGATTCACCCTGCTTAACCCCAATGTGTGTCATTAATTCACGATCTAATGAATGAAAAATTTTGTCAGATACAATCAATTCACATAATGATTTAAAATCATTCACTTTACGCAATTCACAATAATACTCAAAAGATGCCGCTAATCGCGACGCATACTGCACATAACTCTCTGAGGGTAATTTTTGTGCTTTCCGGAAGTTATTTAAACACTCATTAGCCGTCGGCTGAAACTCCTTCAAAACAACTGTTTTTAATTTTTCGTAATTACACATGTCTTCCTCAGACACATATACCATTAAATTACTGGCTTTTTCACCGAGAATGTTTAAAAGAATTTCCGCTTTAAACCCATCTGGAACATTTTTATTCTTAAATGCCTTTTCCAGCGAATGAAAAAATAAATTGAATGATTCTGCTTTAGATGGTAATGGAATTGTAAGCGTTTTAATACTCTTAATAAAACTTTCCAGATTATTATTATTTAGAAGTTCTGGTTCCGAATGCACAGTTGAAAGCGAATTATTTTGGGATGAATCCCTTTTAATATTCGCTAATTCTAACTCTTTCTCTAACTGCGCTAATTTAATTTTCTCGAAATCAGAATTTTGTAAAGATTCCTTACGAATATTTGCTATCTCTAACTCTTTCTCTAATTGTGCTAGTTTAATTTTTTCTAGCTCTATTTTTGATTTTTCTTCTTCTTTTTTCGATTTAATTTCCTCAACCGCGCAATCAACTACATTTTTCATTAACTCACTATTTGAAAAATGTTCACATTTCTCAATAATATCTTTTAACTCAACAAGTTTAGCACCCTCTCCTACACTTAAACCCAATTCCTCTGCGACAAGCTTAAGCTCATCTTTTCTTAATTTATCGATAATTGACATTATTAAATTTAACAAGTAATAAATTCAGAACAATTTTAAATTTTATGAAGATGCTCTTACCTCAGATCGCTGTATTCCACATGAGAACAAAAAACACTATTATCTTGTTCCTCTTAAATAAATTATCACTACACTTGTTTTTTTTTTTTTCTTTTGTTCACTTTTATATTTTATGTTTCACTTAAAAAAAAAAATCCATCCGTCGATATAAACATTTTTTTTTCATCTTTGATTAAAACAAAACTTTTTGTTTCATCGATCGATTACGAAAACGAAACTTATTTTTCTCACAATGATATTACATAAACAAACTCGTAATTACTCTTTCTTTATAACAGGTCCTGTGGCTCGACGGGCCATGTAAGGCACTTAATGCTTATTTAAAACACGAATACACTTAATTACTCATAATTTATTTATTTTTCGACGCCACGTTCTGCGGTCGCCGAACACACACTTTTTTTCACAACACAAACTCCGTTCGCTTCATTTCAAAGTTCCTTACGAAGAATACAAATTATAGGTGGCGCGGTGTTGACGCATGCAAGCGTAACATTAACAATAAATTGAGGTAGAGTACAGAAACGCATGAATTTTCATAACATATATTTAAGCAGTTAAATATTTATTGCCCTGATACCAAATAGAGGCCAGTTTATTTTCTAGAATAATGTAAACATTTCTTAATTATAAACTATATATTTAAAAATTGAAATTCTAATATAGATAAAAATTGCAAGATTTATTTATTTATTTTACTTATTTAACTTTTACAACATGTTCAAATTGTTAAATGACTGCAAATATTAAGGCTGATTTAAACGGATGGATTTTTAGCCCTATTTAATAAAAATCTGTCTTTCATTATCTATATAATATTTACCTAACGTGCACTAGTTACGATTGTATTTTGTACAAAGGATACTATAGTGACAATAAAGTACGCGAGGATAAAAAATAAATAAATACACATGCAATATTTAAGCACGTAGTCTCAGTTCATTGATCTAATAATTAAAAAAAAAAAAAAAAAAAAAAAAAAAAAGGACGATAGTTGCCTGATCATACTATAAAAATTTTATTTTTAAAATTTGCATCTTTGTAGTCTTCGTTTTAAACCTAAAAATACTTTAACGATATAAAAGATGTATAATCAAAATAGGTACTACTTTTTTTTTTCTTTTTCAACAAAAAATTGTGTCAAAATGAATAAATTAAAAAATAAATTAAAGGCCATCGCCAACATGGCGGGAAAATTTTTAAAGTCACTATACGGGGTCTTATCGTTTAATAAAGCTGTCCTGGTTAGGGAAATATGAAAACTGGGTCGTCAAACATAAATTTTATTTTGAATTTTTTCTTTGAATGACTTTGGATTAATTATTATAAGTGTTTCATCCTCTGACCTTCTCCCCTCTCCTCACCCACCCATAACCCCTCAAAAAAAAAGAAAACCTAATTATAATTTGCTTTCTGATGAATTAAAACTTATATTAGGGGGTGAAATTAATATAAGACTTTTTAAGTTTCCAATTTTAAAGGTAAAGAAAGAAACTGCGAAAAATTTCTCAAGGGTTTGCTAGTTATTAATTAAAATGCAATCTTTTATTTATTTTAGGTCATTTTGTATTGATACTTTCAAAGTTGCAAGGTATCAAATCTTCCAACTCAGATCAAGTCATATGATTTCTGGATTAGTGCCTAAAAATTAAAGTGATAATTTTCAACCTATTTTAATAAAAATTAAAAATTGGCTGAAAATAGTGTTTAAAGACTCATAGTTTTCAAACTTCCAGATCACATTAGATGATAAAGCCATTTTTTTTTTTTTTCCCTTTAACCTTTTAAGTGAATGCTTTAAAAAAATCGCGATTTTTTTTTTTTTTTTTTTTAAATAACTTGGTGTCTGCATTTTTATTCAATACGCTGTTAGTATTAACTTTTTTTTTGTTGTTGTTGTCCCTGCATCGTATTTTTTGTAGAATAAATTTTTCATATTTAATCGTATACTTACATATTGAAAAAATAAATAAATAAATAAAATACTCCTAAAAGAATACGGTGTGAAAAATGAGCAATAGTAATAAATTCCGGAGTAAACTAAAAGAGTGTGTGCAGCTACGTCCGATATTTATTAAAAATTAACGATAAACAATGAATATTGATTAAGGGTTTTAAAGTCTAAAAATCACTAAAATCCGATAAAAATGTGAGATTTAAAAGAAAAATATTAATAATAAAAAGAAAATTAAGGCAAGTGTTGACAATTTATAATTTGCGAGCTAGAATTCTTCCAACTCGAAAAATTATGGATTTTATGCATAAAAAAGGTTACGATTTTTAGAAATTTGCTTATATATTAACTCACTGAATTTAATTCATTCACTAATTAATTCTTTCCACCATAGCAGATTTCTGTTGTTCTGAAATAGAAGGGAATGGGGAACATTGGGGAAAATACTGAGGAAAATACAGATACATTCTTTTAAGCTCAAAATCCTAAATATTTCTCTGGGTACGAGAGGCATCGTCAAGCTATTCCTCAATTTATTGAGTTCATATGAATAAGTATTAATATATTCCATAATTCTGCATTACAATACAATAATATTTATTTTATTAGGAAAGTACTTTATTGAAAACAGAATGAAGTATAATAATTAATAAAAAATTTCAAGTTCTAGGAGAAAAGAAAAAAAAAATTGCAGATTGTTTGAAGGTATTTGGCACAGTAAAACATTTAAGGGGGTAAAAAATTACTTGCTTCCAAAGGCAAAATTTTCACCTTTAAACTGCCGTTATTCTGCAGATTTTATGATTTTTGTTCAAAATACCTTCAGCTTATCTGTAGATTTTATGCAGTAAAAAAAAAAAAAAAAAAAAAAAAAAAAGCTGGTATTGACAAGAAGTATTGTTGACTTGATAACTATTAAGAAAAAGGGAGGAAAAAAGAAGAAATAGAAATGGATTAAAAATAAGGAACTAAAGGATTTAAAAAAATTGAATTTTTGGCAGAATTATATATGCTAAAACAGTACCATTTGCATTACATTTTATTCCACGAATATCCATGTAAAGTTAGTAGTAATTACAAAATATATATATTTATAGTCAGGGTTTAACCTGGAAAAAAAATTACTTTAGCATTTTAGCGAAAATAGGCAAGCACTATTTTAGCTTTTTCGAAAGTTAATTCTTTGGATACCATTGATTTCTTTTACTTAGCTTTGTTATCCTCAGTTTTGTTTTCTATTCCTTTTGATCATTGATGATTTTAACCAAGCATCCATATTTGTGACTTTAAAAATATGAATCGGGGAAGCTATGTTTTGATTTTAACAATAGAAAAAGAGGTACTCATATCATATGTGTAAAATGAAAAAGCAATTGAAAAATTAAGTAAAGTGTAGTGGTAGATAATCGTGAAATACTAGTGCTAAGAATGCTCCTATGAAGCAAATTCTGAATTCTGACATACTTTTAAATATTTTCATTTAAATTCAATCATTAAAAATAAATCCAAATTACTACATAAATAATCATTCCCAAAAATTTCAGTACTTTCGTAGTTTTTGCCTGCAAATATTACAAAAAACAAAAAAAATCTGAGTTATTATAGAGATATTTTATCCAGTTATCCAGTTTTAGCTTTTTAGCGAAATTCTGACCAACATGTTTTAGCAAAATGCTAAAAAAACTAATGGCAGTTTAAACCCTGTTTATAGTGTAACCACGTTTCCTACACCTAGCAGTGAGGACGAGTCGAAGATCTTGGAGGGTTTCCAAGTTGACCAAGAGGTTAGAATTTAGCAAACATCCAGTCATTCGGTATTCCCTTATCGCTTATATTCTCTCAACGAAAAGCTTGTCTCCCCTATTTTACTAGTGGACTCTTTGAATCCGCACTTGCGCAGAGGCTTCGATGGTCGCAAGAAATGTAGTTAAAGAGTATTCAAGCATTAGTTAATTCTGTTTTGAAGAAGTGTGCAAAATTTCAATAAGATTGGCGCATGACTTTATGAGAAATTGTGTCCACCGCATTTCTGAATGGTCTCCGAAAATCAGAAATCCGCCCGCTGAACATTCTTTTTTTTTTTTTACTTTCTCTTACCCATATATTCGGTAGAGAAAGTATTGTTTCAGGGTCAAATTTTCAAAATCGAGACTGTGTTATATTTACACGTTTTGAGGTCCCCTGAATCAGAAAAACATGTTTTTAGCGGTTGGTTTGTATTTGTGTCAGTTTCAACATGTCTCAATAACAAATAACAGCTGGAATACCAAACTCTGTATCCTAAATATTTATCATATATAGCGATGTTACACGAAACTTTTCGCTCTGATCAAGCAAATGGTTCGTGTACAGGGACACCCAAGGGAATCCAAGTGCATTACGTCGACAGACGAAATTGGAGGTAATTAGAGTTTAACATCTATAGGCAACTATCTGAACAAAAAATAACCATGATTTTTGAAAGGAATTAAATTATGTTCGCCAAATAATTTGGAGATACATTTTTTTTTTTTTTTCTGCCAAGGATGACCGATATCAAATCTATTCCGCTGCAACATATTAGTATCTAATATCAGATACTTTATTTAGACATTTGAAAACAAATTTTACTTCAAATTATGATAGAATATTTATCATTTTCCTTTTAATTAGTATATTAGTTGGATATTTATTGTGTAAATATAATCCTTTGAAATGAAATGTTTGTGTTTTCAATCGAATATGGAAGTTTGCCTTTTTTTTTTCTAGTGTTTTGAAATTAAAAATTCAAATTTTGTCAATTTTACAACAAAAACATTAAATTGATTTTTTTACTTATTTTTATTTCATATTATTTCACACGCACTTTTTATTCAATAATAATAATAATAATAATAACAAAGATTTTGATGAAATTCTGGCAAAAGCAGAATTTAGTTTAGGACGGAAGACTATTAGTTTTTTTTTTTTTTTTTCTTCCCAATTATAACACCGCTTTCAAATTATTCAATTATATTTTTGATAAATTTTAGATTTCGATAAATGTACAACTATCGAAAAATGATTTCGACAAATGTCCAACTATCGAAAAAAGACACCGCAAAAATCCCAGATATAGACTAATAGGCCCTCAGTCCTAAATAGAATGAACATATCATTTTTATATTCAGAAAAGCATGTTTCGTGTACATTGTTGTATGGGAATCATTGATTTACAGGGCTACCCAAAGTCGGTTATATTGGGGTTACACTTAGAAATTACTGGAAGTGTATCACATTTTAGGTTATACATTTTTCATATAAGATTAGATTTAAGTACCCTGTGTTATGTGTATATAGTTAAAAGATAATATGTAGGACTATTCAAAATTAAGCTAAATGCTCATTTCTATTGAATGTAATTGATGAAAGTGCTTTACTACACTTTACATTATCGACAACACTTCACAGGAAGGAAAATTTATTATTTTTTCGCGCTCATACTGTAAAGAAAGTATTTTTTGAATTTAGATTTTCCACCATGGTTATTTATATAATATCATGTTTTAACCCTTTACCTACTGACGGTACTTCAAAATACCATTAGTTTAAAAAGAGTATAAAATCGAATTGATAGAAGAAATGTCAAAACTGTTTATAAGAATAGCACGTATGTACCCCACTTCAATCTCACTACATGGCACTAGACGCTACCTGTAGCCATTTTTGATCCAGAAAGGATTTCATAGAGTACTCTCGCTGTTTTTGCTCGGCGTGTGTCGCAATCTTCAGGCCTGTTATAATTAATTCCTGTATTACCTCAAGAATCTCTTATAAATCTTAGAAAAAAAAAAAAAAAAAATAAGGAACACAAGAAGTAAATACGTTTTTACACCTTTTTAAGGTTCAAATATCATTTTCGACCTCTATGTGCCAGCGGTACACCAAAGTACTAACTTATAAAATCCTCATTAATTACTAGGATGAGGTGATGTGCATAACTTTTATTGCATTACCTTTAAAAAATACTCAGAATTAAAGAAATATGTTTCAAGTACATTTTTTGCCTCTTTCATAATGCAGTAGATAAAGAATTAAGGTCCGTTGAATTCAAAAGTCAATTTTTTAGTGATTGATGTTTATGCATACCAGTTATCCAAATAACTTGGGAAAAAAAAAAAAAAAAAAAAAAAAAAGAAACTGCATAAAATTCAAATTCGATGTTTTCAAGTTGGTATATGATTGCTACTTGATTAGTCGATCAAGATTGGCACATTTCAAGGCAAATTAATAACAGCCTGGAAAGTTATTTATTTTTAAATAAATGTAGGCACTATAATTGAACAAGGGGTTAAGGAGGCAATGCCCCCCCCCCCCCCCCAATACAGAATTATGTATGAAACAAAATTGTTTGTTAACCTATTTTAGATCAACTCTAGATCTAAACTAGATTGAACTCTATTATTTTACTTTATTGATTGATTACCTTATTATTATTTAATCTGCAATATGTCTTTATAGTATTGAAATGTAGGGTAAGAGAAAGTCGTATTGAGGGCACACCAGATTATTTAATGAAAATTTAGTGCATTGTAACAATTTATTATAAATTATTAACACTAATATATAACATTTATGGATTTAAAATAACTACCTTAGCTATAATATGAGGGTTATAAATGTAAAAGATATATAATATAAGTTTAAATTAACATTAGAATTATTGTATTTTTTTTTCTTTTCTTTTTTTTATGTAAATTTAGTAATGAAGGTGTTGTGATTAAGATAATAATTAAATTCATGTATCAAATTGAAGCTCATTTTCGCAACTGTGGTGGCGTGAACTTCCAAACAGCTAAATGTTGAGCCGCTAATTATATATATATATATTAATTAGAAACATTTTTACACTAATTACAATAATACAGGAAAGTATATGAAAGCGGAATAGGCATGATGCCTGATTAAAAACATTAATCGGCTCTTCCTGCTTCTCTCAGATCCAAAGATCCTCTTCTTTTCACTTCTGGATATATCACCCGCCGAGGGGAAGATGAGGGAAAACACCTCTGATTTCTTCTGGAAGCCCATAGGTTCCCGAGATTCAGAACAATAGCTGAAAACTATAATTTAACCAGTTATTTGGCAGAGAGCTTCGCGTCACTGAGTCGCCCCACCTTGGTGAGCTCGTCGAACGTCTGTACAATCGAAACACGGCTTGCCACATAGTAATTGTATTACGGTATTTTGTAATATTGACAGCTTCCGAAATTATCAGTTTTGTTCATAAAATATTCAGCATTCCTGCGCTAAAATTTGGCATTTTCTTATACAACTAGATATTTAACTTCTATTTATTTTTTCGGTGGACTATATGATTCCTAATCAAAACGCTGCAAGTTTCCTAAAAGTTTTTTGGTGTTAGTTGGTGTTAGGGATTAAGGCCGATTGACAACACTGGGGTCCTAGGCCTGAGGGGGAGTGCCTTCCGTGGAGGTCTTTCTAAGGGGTCCTAGCCCGTATTTACGCAAGTTTCGGAGGAAACCACGGAAAACTCCGAACGGCTAGGCCGACGAGCGCGACCGGGGATCGAACCCGGCACCTCACGTCTACCAGCTTTGAGCGCAGAACCTCTCGGCCGCTGGTGGGCTAAAAGTTTTTTGGACTACAGTCGGCAGCAAAAGTATCCGAGCACTAGCCAATAATTCTGATATCAAAAAGTTACGAACCATGTTCTTAAAATGACTAAGAACATGACTCGACAAGGATTTGTTTAACAAAGCAGTATTAAGTGTACTTTTTTTAGACAGATGGATTATTGCTAGTGCTCGAATACTTTTGGTGCCGACTGTATTCTACAGTTTTTTTTCCAGCATTTGTAACCGCCAGTCCAGCCTTTCCGGCTCCCATCCACTGACTTCTTCTAGCAAGTTCATCAATAGGTTCAAATCTCAAATGTTGCCTCCTTTTAACCCCAAAAAATATCCAACTGACCGACTCTAGAATTTTGGACCTAGACTCCCTTTTAACTTCAACGCATACATACTTCGATGCAAAATTGCGCATTGTGAAACTACATTTTGTTAATTTCTTGATGATGTCCAGCTGATAAGCTAGAAAAGCTTCAAAGAATGTATTTAAACAGAAATGTCTTTTAATTTAATATATTTTTTAAATTTTACGTGTTTTTTAAAGTGTAAATTTATAAATATTTCAGCAAATATTACTTTCATTATATTTCAGCAAATATAAACCTCTCCCGCGCAAACAAATAATTCAGTCAGTCAAATAAAATGATAGGGGGATTAAATATTAATGCATCACATTTACCATATATTCCTCACATACACACACAAAAAAAAAAAAAACCTGACATTGATGTCTTCCAAATTTTTGAAATTACTTTAAAGAACAATGTCAAAAACTGCTTTTAACACAGGGTGATTCCAGTGCGACAAACTTGCAGGAGGGGCTAAAAGACGATTCGGAATCAAATGGTAATGCAAGGTTGGAAATGCAATCCTAACGAGATAGGGGATTTTTTAAGCCTGTTATAATTGTTTACAGACACAATCATATGGTTCCAATTTTATTGAATTCAAGACACTTGTGTTACAATAAGCACGTGAATGGTGAATGGTAGACAAATTTCTTCATCTGATACTTTTTAATACATTTTTTTAATAGCATGATGCTAATTTCTATTTCTCTAAAATAACAAGAAACAAGGAGCTTTGTGAAATCCCGTGGAATTTCCGTACACGAGAATTAACGGGTTAAGGGCTATGATATGGAAACTGCCAATAGCCTCTCGAAGAAGTGTTAGGATGAAAACTATAAATATATTGTGATCATGAAACGGTATTTAAAGGCAAAAAGCTTAAGGTTGCTGTGTAGTGACAAAAAAAAGTCCTTCTTAATCATCACTTCACTTCAAAAAAGGAGAAACGGGTATACACACTGACAGCTTTCCCATCCCCCCTCTCTTATTACGCATAGACCTTATATTCTAGACAACGCATTCCCCTTCGTTATTTGACTGCATCATGAACGAGCTTCCCCAGCAAAAATGTCACGTGATGTTGGTCTAGAGGAAGAGTGGAGAATGATCACTATGTTATTTTTCTGTAGGAACGAATTTTGTGTTTTTTAATATTTTTATTGTGCACGCACTTTTTATTTTAGCATTTAGATTTACACATGGATGGAAAGCTAAACTTTCATAGATTAATTACATAGAAAAAAAAATTATGATAAATCATTTTGCAAGCGAAAAAATTGCGTTTGAATTCTTACTTCAGTCAGAGAAGTATGAGATTATGCTTGCATACGGGAAAAAAGAGAGAGAGAGAGAGGAATCACCCCTAGGCCAAGATCACGTGACTTCCGAGACTCAGAACAAAGGATGGAGGTATCAGATTACACCCTCATGTTGAAGACATTCGCTGTAATGGTCAGCCGTATTGGTCATAGACCTTATATACTAGACAACGCATTCCCCTTCGTTATTTGACTGCATCATGAACGAGCTTCCCCAGCAAAATTGTCACGTGATGTTGGTCTAGAGGAAGAGTGGAGAATGATCACTGTGTTATTTTTCTGTAGGAACGAATTTTGTGTTTTTTAATATTTTTATTGTGCACGCACTTTTTATTTTAGCATTTAGATTTACACATGGATGGAAAGCTAAACTTTCATAGATTAATTACATAGAAAAAAAAATTATGATAAATCATTTTGCAAGCGAAAAAATTGCGTTTGAATTCTTACTTCAGTCAGAGAAGTATGAGATTATGCTTGCATACGGGAAAAAAGAGAGAGAGAGAGAGGAATCACCCCTAGGCCAAGATCACGTGACTTCCGAGACTCAGAACAAAGGATGGAGGTATCAGATTACACCCTCATGTTGAAGACATTCGCTGTAATGGTCAGCCGTATTGGTAGCGTGGTCTAGTATATAAGGTCTATGGTATTGGTAACGTGGTCTAGTATATAAGGTCTATGTTATTACTAATTGAAACTAGAGCCCTCGATGTGAATCGGGGGCTAAACCTGAAAGAACTACTTGTAGTTAGTTCCCCGAGGCATTTGCAAAATCGTACTGTTGGTTACATTTTGAAGATTTGGAGTATTCCTTCCTTCTTCGTTCCTCTCTCCGGTCCAGTCCGATAAGAAGAAAAAGGGGGGTGGGGGAAATCATGCATTTCTATGCAATCTACTTTTCAGATTTTTATATAGCCATGAAATCGAATATCCTTTACAAAATTACTGATCTTCTTTAGAAGACAATTACGTGTAAGCTGAAATTGATTATTACGGACAGACAAAAGGTACACACACAGGCAGAAAATCAAATCGAAAAAATTATATTCATCAAACAATGTCTTAAAGTATAAGAAATGTTTATTACTACTATAAATCTACTTTCACTCATCTCCACTTTTATGCCGTAATCTATACGAATCCTTTTACGGGATTCTGTGAAGAAAACAATGTTAATATAACCATTTTCAATGCAAAAGATGCTTTGAAGCATCATTACATTTAATGCCTTGGAAAGAAGTGGAAAAGTGATTAAAAATATCATTCAAAATCTCTAAACTCTACAGAATGCATGGTATAAAAGCCTCATAAACATTAACGTATCTAAATTGTTTTGTGTGTATATGTGCGCAAACTACATATGCACACTATTTTGGATAGGAAACTTGTTAATATGCTATAAATTTTGAGATATGCAGAAAATATTTACGAAAATCAAAATGCGAACAGACATATAGATTACACTACGCTGCAAAATAATAATAATAATAATAATAAATAAATAAATAAATAAATAAAATAAAATAAAATAAAATTTTGAGCTCTGATGCAATTCCTGCTGTTTTCTATGTAAAATGACCTCTTGAATCCTAATATGACACCCATTTTGCCCAATCACCCACTGTCTTTTCTGGACGTCACCTCCTTCTCAATTTTTATCACTGTTCGGGCCATGAATTTAATTTGGAGAATGGAAAAGAATTACTTTTAAAAACAAAAAACTATAATGTTTATCAAGTAATAATAATAATTGATTAATAAATTATAATAAATGTAATTTATAATTTCAATGCCCCCCCCAAAAAAAAATTTTTCCCTTTCTGCAAATGTTCATGTTTTATATTTTTATAGACACTCATTTAGAATAGAGTGCATCAATATATAAACTTATATGCTATTCTATGCAGTAGTTCCTGAGATATAGCTTTCCCTTAAATTGCAGAAATATCTGTATAGCAGCGCCACCTGTCAGTCCATAACCATTCAAATTGAATCAGCATAATGTCTCACAATGGCCTTCTCTTATATCAAGTTTTGATTGATTATACACAATAGAACCTGAGATGTAGCTTCCCCTTAAATTGTGGAAACTGCTGTATATCAGACATCAGAGCCACCTGTTGAGCAGTTCACATCAAAAGTTGACAGGCACTAATATAGCTCAAGGTGCATCTACACGTAAAGTTTTATGCAATTCTAAGCAGTAGTTCCGGAGATACATTTGCCACAAATCCCCCCCCCCCCACACACACAAGTGCTAAGTTATTAAAATTTGGTTTGTAGAAATACCTCTCATAGAACGAAATGCTTTGGAATACTTTTGGCTATTCCTGTACATAAACCAATAACAATATTTACTCCATTTTCCATAGAGAACACTCCATAATGAACATATATCAGTTCGAGAATGAGCATACTTTCTTATTTCCGCTAAGGGCACGGCTTCTTCTATTCCTTCTTCTTCCCTTTGATCCCATTCCGCTAAGGGCACGGTCGCTAAGGGTACGACACCCATTTTTTTTGTGCTATCATCAGTTTGAGTTTGAACCTCGGAAAAGTAGCTGGATGTTATTTATATTTTGAATCCTGTTATTTCGAAAGATATGATACTTGGATCCTCTGAAAATAAATAAAATTCTACCTTTCATCAAATTGAAATCAAATTCCAAATGGGTCGTTGTAGAAGATCAGGCACTCTTCACTCACTAAGAGATTTCGTTGGACACTATCTGTGTTTGAACCGCCACCTAATTTTCATACTTTATGTAATTTAAAAAAATCTAAATCGATAAGCTGTTTAATCCGACGGATTCAGAAAAATCACCCCTTTCATTTGGTACCTTATTTGTAACAAATTTTTGATTAGATATTTTAAAATTAACAAAAATATAAATATAGAAATAGCTTTAAAATAGGCATTTAAATTTTTAATTGTTGCCTTTTTTTTTTCAGCATAAAATGAAATATGCTTTCACGTGAAAAAAAAAAAAAATAATAATAATAATAACACATAAATAAATAAATAAAATACAGTAAAACCTCTCTAAGTTGGGCATCTACGGTTCCAAGAAAAAGTGTCCAACTTAGAGAGGTGTCCAACTTATAGGGGTTAGACATAATGTTAATGGATGCATTCCATTCCGAGAAAAAGCGTCCAACTTAGAGGGGTGTCCAACTTGAGAGGTTTCACTGTATTAAATTTGCTCATGCATATGAAAAAATGACGTCTACAAAAATAATAATAATAATTTTAAATTTTAAAGATAACGAAGAGATAAATAAAGTGCGAAAA